>CAJNOQ010005613.1:0-14982 GCA_905250885.1 Didymodactylos carnosus | reverse complement strand
AAAACATTTCTCTGTTTAATCATCTGCTCGCAACCTAAAAATCCTGCAACAACTAGGAGAAAAAGCTAAATGAGAACAACTTTTCAAAATTAGACATAAAAGGTTACCGTTACGTGGGATGGTCCCAGTAATTTAACATGCGATCTAAGAGATTGCCATAACAAGAAAAGTAGTAAATATATAGAATAAATATATATTCGTATAATTCATAATACGTTTAAATGACCTAATTAGTGCTGCAATAGTAAGCACAACAATAGATGTTGCTTTGTATCCACTCATGACCTGACGTATGTCTCGATTCAGATCTATACGACTGTTAAAAGACATTTTATGACCGTCAAATAAACAAACAAAAAACGGCCATCTAACGCTTACTGTTTAATTCCCCTTCTGAAAATATATGCAGAAAGCGTATGACATTAGAGATTTTACTAAGATGCGCGCAATTCAAAAATCAAGCACTATATTAGTTTTCGGTTAGAAGCTACATATTCCGATAGCCCTGACTGAGCTGATTCCGAATATCACCTTTTTATTTGAATTTGATAAGTACTTCATACTCATTCCGAATATCATGCCCATTTTGCTTGAAGGTAAATTTTTTGTAGTCAAAAACTCAAAATACGACCTCATTTTTTCCCGATTTTGTCACTGGAATGGAGAAAATGAGTATTCTCGGTAAGATAAGAATATTAGAAAAAAAAAGCGATACGTACTTTTGTTCAGCTTTAAATGGCGGTTCGATTGGCGTATGACGATCGGAAAATTTTACTGAACTTTGATTGTTCTATCAACTTTTCTTCTCCATCGCAAAATGAAAATTTGAGCGCAAAACTCGTTCTCTATGGCTTCAATAAAAATGACTGTTTTTTCTGCGCGTACATAATTCATTTTACTGTTACTTTTAATTTTTTAATTTGTTCAATCTAAATGAAACAAAAAAAGAAATGCTATTAAATACACGAAAAGAATAAAACAGAATCGAAGATGCGTTTTATCGAGCCTCACCCAAAACGTTAAATTCCAGGAGAGTGTATTATTGCATTTATTGGTATGTGAAACGAAGACTGATCGATCGTGTCATATAAAAAATAATAATGAAACGATCTTCTGTTCGAATGTTTACTTTCATATCATCGGAATAAAAAAATAAAGTTGGTTTTGAGGTGCTGAAAAGTACTTTTTCATATTCAGCACACTCGATTACTGCCGCAGACCTGAGGGTGAGTTCCGCGGCCTGCCTGTGGGCTGGTTCGATGAACTTGTCTGAGGATTATCTGAGAAACACATAAATCTTTATTGGTGTAATTACTGACGATAATATTTTATACGTTGAAAACGATGAGATTTTCTGACGGTTTATCGCAAAAATTTTTGTTTCCGCTGAAAGACGCAGAAGAAATTCATGCGTGTCGTGTTATGTGACACACGGAAATTTGACCGTAGTCTTTTTCAAAATAACCGACCCAAATTTTTTGCATTAAATGTCTCTCGAGAAAGCAACATGGGCACGTTTATCCAGTTTTTATACCTAAAAGCTGGTGCGAAAAATGTTCTCCGTATAAAAAGGGACGCAATGGAATGCGTTTGGAGGGATTCTAGTCAGTGGCAATGGTTCCAATGGGATGACTATGAAAAAATTGGTTGATCAGTCGCGCTTAGACTGGAACCCTGTTTTTCGTAGAAGAAATCTGCCAGCGCTCCACTTTTGTCGATCTCATACAGAGAAAATGAGAACGAAGTAGTTTATGTAGGGGTTAAACATTTCATGATGTCACACAGTGTTACTATCTCATTGTGTTTAACACAATGAGATGCAAAGCAGATCGTTCTATAGCACATGGTCTTAAGGTCTACCGCTGGCAGAGATTTGTTTGACGTGTGTTGGCATGATGAAATCGAAGTCAAGACCAACAAAAGTAAAGTTCAAAAAGATAAAAGGTATACTTTATTTCTCTGCTCGCTATTAATGTAACCAGTTTACGAGTAAAATGTACAAAGCAATCTTTTTAACTTCAAAGCCTTTTTAAAACTTTACTTAATTTAAGTTTGGTGTGTTAGAAAACAGGTTTATCTAGAAACCCTGATCTAGCATTCTTTAAATTTTTACTTGAAGTGATTTGGAAAAGAGCTCAGATTTCTGATAGAGATTAGTTATCAGAATAATTCTTACTGTCTGCTATTTCTTTAAAAGTTAGAACGTCAAATTCACTGAACTCTTTGAAAAGTACCTCGTCTCGCCATGTTACAAAAACTTATTGAGTTCAACACTTGAAAACTTCTTTCATCGCGTGTTCAAACTAATCCAATTATAACATGGTTTTCCGATATAGACGACGTTTCCCTTTTAATTGCTGTTTATATGTTATATATGTATATCTTGTAGTCAATTGTTGTTCTTTTGTTTAAAAGAAAAAGAAAAAGTACAATCGACGAAAATCTAAAAATAAAATAAATGTTCCACTATTCTTTTCGTTGGTTTCTTCAATGACACACAAAAGGAAAAAACCAAACAATACAACGTTGTGTATTAATCTAGCAGAATAGCTATCGTATAACATATGATGCTACATCGTCGGATTTTCCCTATTATTTGTCTTGCAATAAATTGTCAATCAGATGCCACAACATTTACATTTAATCATGATAACAGTTTATTGTATAATACACAAATTTTGTTATCACATTAAATAAATTTTTGAAACAAATGTTTCGGCAAAACCTTTATTTCTATCTTGAATAGTAATCAGTTTTCAAAGCTTAGATCACACTTTAAAGTTAGGATTTGTATCCTCTTGTTTCCTTCATCGCACAGTATGTTCTTTCGTTATATTATTTGGTTTTTTCCTTTTTTGTTTGTCATTGATAAAACCGACGAAAAGAATAGTGGAACTTTTATTTTATTTTTAGATTTTCCTCAATTGTACTCTGCTTTTAAACAAAAGAACAAAAATTGACTACGAGATATACATACAAGTTATGACTGATCATATTTGACATCTAGAACCAAAGCGGCTTCACTCTTAATAACTTTCAAAAAATGAAAGAACTTAATTTCGAAGCAGAGAACTGTAGATTTATTCCATCTTCTAGCACATTGATTCTCTTATTTTTTCTCTATTTAAGATAATTTTAAATGGAGAATCAGTATCTTTTTTTGAGCCAGAATCAATCACAACGCTAAATATAATATTTTATTTGCCAATCGCGTAATCGGTTTACCGTCTATAATCAGTTTTGAATGAGTGATGAATACGAAGAGAGTGGTGATGAGCACAGTCAATTTCTCTTGCATTTATTTAACGTTTACACTGAAACAAAGATTTTAGCTCGATGTTTAAGTTAAATTCATGTTTAATATGATTAACTTGATCACTTTCTGCTTACGTACTAAGTTGACATTAGGTTTTATGCCATGTCTTTCTGACTGCATGACTCATCTGTTATACAAGACCAATTTTCCTCATAATACTGATTTTTATTATATAAAGTATCAGAACAAGGAAAAAATGACAAAAGCAGCAAAAGTCCATTAGAAGTTATAAAAGACAAACGTGCTGTATGCACTTACCGCATATACACTGGTGATTATTTGAAAGTCTAATAATTGCTAGTTAACAACAAAATTTGTTGTATTATCCGTTCCAAAATACAAGTCAGGCGGTTGCTTTTTGAATAACTCCGGAATGGAAGCAGATACAGACTTGCGATTTTCAGTTTTCAATAGCCAAGACCCGTACGCATCTTTCCATAAGCAGAAATGATTTTTGAAAAAAGTTCAAAGACCGGATTTTGAGCAGATCTTTGAAAACCAGTTTGGAGCTTGGAGAACTGACACAGACGTAGGTCGGTCTTTCTTCATAGACAGATTGTCCAAAGTGTCCTCTGCAAAATGCGAACTAAGCAAATTCTTATTTTTTCCGGTTCAGGCGTGACATCGGATTTCCTGAGAGTCCCAGAATCAATATTTGTTTAGGTGTGGCAATAGCGAAAATAAATGGAAACGGAGGTAATCGACCACGCTAAATCTCGTGGCATCATTTGCTTTTCAAGACACTATCAAAAACCTATTAAGAACCCATATTAGGTGAAATAACCCATTTCTGCCGATTTTTGAGTAAAATTGATAATTCGAGGAAGTATCGAATTTTAGTTCATGAGAAGTGCAGCAAGCGCCACCGTCATTTTATCGTAGTCAAGCAGTTCTGGAAGGAAAATTTCGTTGAAGAACGAAAATTTTATATTTGTCTTAATTTCTGATTTTTCTAGGGAGAAGAAACTTAGTTTAAGCAACCTTCGCCAGTTTAGTTCTTGTTTAAGTTAGTTTAGGCCTTATTATTTCTTAGTGTTATTTTTAGCAAGAGCCTGAGAAGCAGGTGGTCCTGTAGGACGGGCAGACCAGGTGTTGTTGACTGCGCTCTGTAAACAATCAACACGAGTATGTGCAGTTGAATGACATAGTAGACATGCACGTTGTTGTCGTTGTTGATGACAACGACTGTTGAGCTGCGACTGAATTGCCGGCCGCAGCAAAATAATAATAAAAATAACACTAAGAAATGATAGACCTTAAACTAACTTAAACAAGAACTAAACTGGTGAAGGTTGCTTAAACTAAGTTTCTTCTCACTAGAAAAATCAGAAATTAAGACAAATATAAAAATTTTCGTTCTTCAACGAAATTTTCCTTCCAGGACTGCTTGACTACTACACAGAATGCAGATCAAAAAAATTTGATCCGAGCTTTTGTTTCGTATATATAATATAATATATGTATAATACTATAGAGTATACCCCACTATATAATATTATATGAGAAAGTTTTCCAGAGATCCGCAAAAGAACCGTATGCCTAAACTGAAAATCTTGTGCAATGTTTTCGACTTGATCTGCATTCTGTGGTCTTTCCTAATCATTCCCTGAAAGTCTGAGCCTTTTTGAACAATAAATGAGTGAAACATAAGACTTTTAACTTTTGATAGTTACCAGCGAAAAGCCGATTTTTCACCAAACTGGGTTTTCTGAAGTTGTGATCAACTGGGAAATGAAACAAACATCGCCACGGTGATCAGCGTGGTTGATTATCTATGATCCACATATTTCTGAGATTCTCAGACGTGTCTGCAATGAGATAGGTGTGCCCTCGGAAAACGTCTGTATTTCTGGAATCAAAAGAGATGGAGACCTATGCCTTACGTAGCTTTGAAGAGAAATGTCTTGACTATCGACTGGTATTATTTGAGGTTGGATGCCATAGTGTGGTTTGGGAATGGTAAGCTTTCGGATTTTGTCTCGAATGGAGCATCATGGTAAACGTGATCAGGTGCCCTGTTTTTTCGTAGGTTTACGTGTCACAGTGTCCTCTTTCGAATGGGGGAAACCGCAGGTCTCTAGCTATCTCCTATCATAAACTATCAGCATTTTGCCCACTACTGGTTTTTTGAAAAAGATAATAATTATATATACGTTTGCAGTAGCAACACACACCACACAGCTGTCATATTTTATGCATGTATATACTTATTCATAGTTTTTTGACAAGACCTCGTCAATACACAACACTAAAGCCACTCGATCATTTTTTATTTCTCTGCTTTTTCTCAGTTTTTCTCTTGTAGTAGTATATAGCATCAGTCTTTTCACCATTACCATCATATATTCTCTATAAACAGAATGGGTCAACTTAGATTTTTCTTAAATGTCTGCACTTTATTCTTCTTGTTTAGCTTCGGCGTTGTACTCCATAAGTATTTTCCACATTTTTCTCCTTCTACAGTACAAACATTCAACGAAAATTTTAGCGTAGAACAAGCTCTCACAAGCATACCAACATGTGCCGCACACGATCGTGCTAATCAGCATGCCCTTCTTACCGTTCTCAAAACATGGGCTCTTTTTGCTCGCAAGAACAACCTGCAATACTGGATATGTTATGTAACCCTCATTGGCTATGTTCAACGAGGTGGCCTATTACCACATGATCGTGATGTAGATGTGTCGATAATGGGTCAAGACACATCTCAACTAGTGGCACTTGCTTCTTTGATCAATTCGAATTTGATATCGTTGGATTCGAACATATACAAACTTACCGTACATCCCCAGTGGTACATTGTCGGATGGTTTACTCGATCGTATTTTCGATTGCAAGGTAGTAATTTCGTCGCACCCAATGCGCGATTCATTCATCGAAAGACAGACGCCTACGTTGAGATTTGGCCCGTTTATAATTATCATCCTGGTCAATCAGAAAATTCGACAAACACATCATCAATTCTTAGTGAATATGATGGAAACTACGAGTGGAAATCCTATGCGAGAAATTGGACTTTTCCATTAAATCCATGTAAATTTAGTGGAATTCAGGTATGGTGTCCAGCACAGCCCAGAGAACTTGTGGCTGCCTTCTACGGACGAAGCGCTGTATATAAATCAGACACATCATGTGTCAATGGCACATGGAGAAGCAACTAAAGCTGGATATGACAAATATCACGCGACAGCAAAACGCGTAATATATCAATAAAATATCTTGTTCGACTCTTCAAACAGATCTCTATAGAGATAGGTTTCTGCTGCGTGGTGTGAGACGCACTTAACTTAAACAGCACACATTCTGCTTGGAAACGGCATGCTTCTAATACACTTTGATCAAAATATGCATCATTCTTTTTCATTGTCAGTTTTCTCTTCAATCGCTACTAGACAGAATAGAAAACCTAGTACGAGTCTAAGAAAAACAAAATTAATGGGTTTTCCTAGTGAATGTGCTTGCATGCAGGTACTTGGTCTAGTACCCAAGCAAGTTTTGTTCAACGGTCTTGTGCTTTTTTACAAGTAAATCAAGTACTTGCCAAGAAAATCAAGATTTCATTTTGTTACTACCTTTTTCATTTGTTTTTTAATTTATCACGAATATAGAAATTGTTTTCTATAAAAGTAAATATATATTCTGATAGTGCTTGAAATTCTCTCTCACCCTATATATTTATCCATTGTCTTGCATTTAATTACTGAAAAATAATTTGAATACAGCGAAGGTACCCCTAATCGACAACAACGAAAAAGCGTTAATTTTTTAGGTTTTTTCAAATTATTATTACTACGGAAAAATATGTTTATAAAAGTAATTGTACATTCTGATAGTGGTTGGAATTCTCTATCGTTCTATATATTTTTGTCTTGTGTTGCATTTATTTACTGAAGAATAATTCGAATGTTACATAGACACCTTTCTTGAAGAACTCTAAAAAACTGGATTTTCTACTATCTCTTTCGTTTTTAATTTCAAACGTTCAGGATGATCGAGAATGTGAAGCATTATGAGAACATATAATTATTTGAGCAAAATGTTATTTCAGTAGTGATCCTAAACAAAATGCAGTCGTTTGGAATCTGATGATGAGGGTGTCTTCATTGTACTCAATTTATTTCTTAGCAAATAAGTGTAAGTCAAACTCCTTCGCAAGGACCACCCCGTGAGGAATCACGAGAGCTCGCTGCGATCCTCGTCCATCGCCCACCCCTGTCACATAATGACTATTCACTACATAACTTCACTCAGGTTTCATATCGTTCGCGGAAATGTCGGTGTATCAAACTTTTGTCCGACGAATTAAAAATATTTTATTCCTTAAAAATTCAATTTTTTTTGACAAAGATCCTGTTATATGGATCTTAAAGATCAAGATGTCGGCTATATATACCACACTTCAAACCTCTTTTAGGTAGGTATCGAAAAGAATCAAATCGAAACAGGATTAAATTTTTGTCGTCCAGTTTAAATAAATTCAGACCAGGAAGTGTCACAGAAACTATTCGCAATCATAGCCACAAGCTGTGGGAGCCACTAGGCATGGACTTTCTAGAATAACTCGAAAACGAACACAGATTTTGTAGAGAAGGCTTTGCTCTATCTTCACATATGTTTTGTCTAGAAAGTCTAGGTTCTTCAGGTGGTGTACCTGACGGATGAAAAGCGATGAGGTTGTCAGATTCTGAACCTGTGGTGGGTTTTTAATTGTAACATGGTGACCAGTTAGCCCCAAGTGTTTTCGACAATTCTGCACAAGGCTGACCTCTCTATGTGCTGCGGTTCTCGAATGGCAAGCATTTTCCGGAGTCAAATTTGTTACCATTTCGTCGGATAAATGCCTGCCATTCGAGAACCATAACAGATAGCGAGGACGGTCTTGCGCAGACTTTTAGAAAACACATTGGGCTATCTAGCCACCATGATAACAAAACAGGATTCTACAGAGTGATCCAAAAAAACTTACCCCCTGTGTATTTATTGACTTTCTTGTGTACAAATATAATTGAACCTTTTACCATTAGTTTATTCAAATGGAGCAAAGATTTATGGACGAAATGAGACGTCTCCGAGCTCTCGAAGAGCTTGTCTCATGAAACAGCATCCAATTTATAGAAGATCCCATACCACCAAAATCGGGACAATTAACGGGCAAACAAGAAAAATATGCTCTTGGGACCTTCCGTAAACTCAATGCTGTTTCATGAAAAAAGTTCTTAGAGAGCTCGGAGCCGTCTCATTTTGTCTAGAAATCTTTGCTCTATTTGAATAAACTAACGATAAAAAGTTCAATTATATCTGTACACAAGAAAGTCAATAAATACACAGGGGGTAAGTTTTTTTGGATCATCCTGTAGTAGTTTGGTTATTTCCTCACTTGAATTTGTTTTAACTACAATCAATTGTGTACCGCAGATTCGACGGCTACAACATTATGTATAAACTGTTGATAAATTTCGGTTTTATAATAAGAAACAAAATATAATATAATAAAGAAGCATGGAGTAGCAATTAGCATCAAACTTAAATAATTCTATGGAAACGAAAAAAATCTTTAAAAAACAATCTTTTTTAGATCAAAATTTTTCCGCAATGAGTACACTGGTACCTCTATAGCTACGCCAAATTTCAAACCAAAACTAACTGTTGGTGAGAGATCTTTTTTTGCTTTCCGGTGAGGGGATACCGGTCCAGCACAGATTTCATATTTAATGAATTTCTTTTTTGTCGCCACTTACGGTGGAACGTTTTAAAAGTAAAAATATATCTATCTAGTAGGCTTTTCCCATCTCTATCTATCACAAAAAGAACTGGGCCAGAAAGTGAATTCTAGAGGGGCAGAAATAATATTTCAAAAAGGGGTAAGTTTTTTGTGGCGCGCCCTCTATTATATTCATGTATTAATTAGTTTTTCTGATGTTACCGTTGCAACGTTTGGCACAGGACGCATTAGATAATATCAAAGTTTATTGGTATTACTGAGTGATGAAGTTAAGGGCACCCCTCCACCCTAAAATTTTTTTTTCCCAGAACACTCAATCTTACTGAAATTTTTATTGAATATGTATCTGACCATTGATAGTTCTCAGTAAAAATTTGAGCTCATAATATTGAGTTTTTCGCGAGTTATTGTAACATCAAGGGTCAAAAAGTAGGTGTCCGTGTGTCAAAGATTTTGTTTTCAGTTTTAATGATACGGCCTTCGGAATGGTGTCAAAATGTAGAGAAGACCTGGCCCTACAACCTAACAAAGCCGGATTTTTGAAGTCTCTCCATGCAGGTAGTTGATGTTGTTACTTGATTCAAACTCAAAAATTTCGAGGCAGAGGAATTTATAAGAAGCGCGAAAAATTATCTGTTTCATGAGACTACATCTTTTAGTTCCCTCGAACTTGATTATCACAAGGTCGAACTCTCTTTGTTATTTACAGTTTTGAGGGTCAGAAAAAGATCCTCCTTCTCCGATAATGCAGCGAATCTAAGATCCATTCCTTGTTCTATAGGCTTACATAAACATGTTGATCATACTAGGAAGTCCAAATTGCCGTGTACTCTCTGTGAACTATTGCGTGTTGATTGACAATGACTTATTTTCTTTGTAGATAAACATTATGGCATAATGAGAGTGCCGTATAGTCGAGAAAAAGTCAAAAACTGATTGCACCGCGTTCTCGAAGAAAGTCCGAGTAAAACATGGTGTAATCAATTCATAAAGAAAAATGGTGAAAGAACGAATGTGTGAATGAATATGTGAAGAATGAATTTTCGTATATATAGATTATATAGTCTCTGACGATATGAGTTTTGTTCTTCTTTCCTTTCTCCTGAAAACAATCACAACGACAGTCATTGTTCAGAGCAGAGAAAAAGAAAACATTTAAAATATCAAGGAAATTTGATGCAGCTGATAGAGCAGCAGTGACTATGTGGCAAAAGTGTTCTGACAGTTTTAATAAAGGAAGGCGTAAAATTTGATTTAGTTAGATAAGGCAAATGGTCAAGCTAGTCGATTCTTTCAAGGTCCAATTTCATTAGTTATTCTGTTGATTTTGGGTGAGAAAGTATCTAAAGCTGAAAGAAATTCGCTTTTAGCCTCAAAATATGGTAAAAACATGGCTAGAAATAGTGGACGACGTTCGCAGAAAGATAAACAAAATGCAGTCGTTTGGAATCTGATGATGAGGGTGTCTTCATTGTACTCAATTTATTTCTTAGCAAATAAGTGTAAGTCAAACTCCTTCGCAAGGACCACCCCGTGAGGAATCACGAGAGCTCGCTGCGATCCTCGTCCATCGCCCACCCCTGTCACATAATGACTATTCACTACATAACTTCACTCAGGTTTCATATCGTTCGCGGAAATGTCGGTGTATCAAACTTTTGTCCGACGAATTAAAAATATTTTATTCCTTAAAAATTCAATTTTTTTTGACAAAGATCCTGTTATATGGATCTTAAAGATCAAGATGTCGGCTATATATACCACACTTCAAACCTCTTTTAGGTAGGTATCGAAAAGAATCAAATCATTCACCTAATAAAGTCAGTACACTGACTTGTTGATCAACAATTCGATCAATTATTATAGGCAAAATAGGTGATAAATCTGCTGTTTTATCCTTATGTACTAAAATAGAAAGATTTTCTATGCTAATATTACAATCACAAATAGATTTTGCTATTTCATTTAAATCAATTTTAAAATTTGTTTTTGTATAATCAACTGGCAATATTCTTATCAATGCTTTAAAACAATCTTCTCTTAAATAATTATCATTTTTAATAAGCATTTTTAATATTTTCGCTGCATACGGTGTATGATTTCGCTTATCATTTACAATATTATCAAGAGCGTCTTTTCGTTCTGTTAAATGTTTTCTCGGATTTCCTACTATATCAATACTACTAGACGTTTTTTCTATTAATTTTATCAAATTTTCTGCATATTCATTAGTTATTGCTGCACGTTTAACTTTTTCAATGATATCATTTGGAATATTATTTCCATTAGTAAATTCAGCAAACAAAATATCAAAAACATCATTGCTTACGTTTGGATGATCAATTAATTCTCCAATATTTTGAATTTGTGTTAAATTAATATATTTTCCTCGAATCAATGATTTTCTAATACTCATTATGTTTGCTGTTGTTTGACTGTTCTTATCTGAACAAGATATTTTTTGATATTCATGAAATTTTTCAATAAAAACTTCCGGTATCTTTTGTATATCTTGTTCCACAATCTGTTCAATTATTTTACTAATTTCATTTGCAGAAAAATGTTCTATTAATTCTTCAAAACAATTGAATGTTAATTTATTTTGATTTTTTACTTGTTCTAAACAATCTTCAAATATATTTTTATCTTTATTCAAACATTTTTCTTCTAATTTAATTGTTTGATTTATATATTTAAGATTATTTGGATAAAATTCACACGTTTGTAAAAGTTTAAGTGCATTTTGTCTCAAAATTTTATTTTTATTCTCGATTAATATTTCGTACATAAATTTTAATAAACTCGAATAATTTACAATTTTTATTAACTTTTTACCAAGAGTCAGAACAATGTTTACTGTATCATCTTGAGGAATTTGGGGTAAAATGTTAGCTAACACTTTTTCAATTTTTTCTTCTATTTGTTTTGTATCAGACAAAATATTTAAAAATTTAACAATAGCAATGGCGACATTTTTATTTTCTGTTATTTTTCCAATTGCTATTATTTTATCAATTGTCTCTTTTGAAAAATTGTAAGGAGTAATAATTAATTCAATTTTCTCTCCTAGTAACACAATTAAATCATCAATATTAATTTCTTTAGTAATTTCAAATTTCGCAACATAATAATCAATTTGTTCTTGAATTTCATTAATTTCATAATTGATTTTAATCAATTTTGCCTGTTCTGTTACTACAAGTTCATTATTATTATTCTGTTTCTCATCTAAAATTGTTCTTAATTGATTATCTAATTGTTCTTTGCGAATTTTTAAATTATTTTCCTGACTACTTTCGCCAAACAACTTAATAAACTGATCTAAATCTTCAATAGTTAATTGTTCTCGACTTAATTTTCCCATACTACTTAAAAATTGTGTTCGATCTTTTAGAGCAAGACTTAAACAACCTTTTATTCGACTATCTCTACTATCTTGACGAAGTTTTTCATCAAATCTATCAATATCATTTGAATATTTATTTTTATTTGCTTGAAAATATGTTTTTAAATTTGTTTCAGTAATTTCACTAAACATTTTTCCTCTGTCTTTAAATATTGTAATAAATTTGACAACATCTTCTCTAAGATCAATTTTTTCATCATTTCTTGGCACAAAATTTTGACTTGTTAATGTACTCGTTAGTCTATTAAATTGATCATTATCAACTAATTGATATTCATTATCTTTCTCAACAACAATTTTTAAGGCAGACAAAATTTTTTCTAATACAAATTTTGTTCGAAAATTTGTACTTAATCCTATTTTTATTACGAATTTATTAAAATTAATAATTTCATTATTACTGAAAAAAAATTTTATTTCTTTAAATTTTTGTTCAAATTTGTTGTTAAAAATTGTTGTTAAATTTTTGTTTTCATTTTTTAAAAATTGAATAAAAATTTTCATATTATTAAAAGCTATATGAATATCATCATTTATACAAACAACAATAGATTCTTCTCTACTATTATTATTATTATTATTATTATCATCATACTCAATAAATTCAATCTTTTTACTATTCAATTTTGTTTTGATACTTTCTTTTAATTCATTTTTTCTACTTTTATATATTTCAGATTTTAATGAATGTATGATAAACACATAATAGTTTTCACTAGATTTTACAATACAAAACGTTATCCAATGTTCATTTTCTTCTTTCTTTTCACTGCCAATATTACAAATAGCAAAAATAATAGGTCGATCTTTGTCGACAATTATATCTTCCAATTTTGTACTCTCATTTCGAATGTATTTTAGAATAATGTTTTCATATTCCTTCTCTAAGAAATTTTCACTCACGACGTTTCGTCCTTGCTTAAGTGACTCATCAGGTATGTTTACAATCTAGTACATAAAGTTAGACCATAATCAAAACTCAACCAATTATTGATGTAGTTATGACTATTCTAACTAGGCGTACTAATCCATTTCTATTGAAAGAAAATTCAAGTAGGAAGGATTGTAAGCATCACACGACGTGTTTCATCCTAGCTTAAGGAACAATCATCAGATATATTTAGAAATCTATTATTACATATAAATCAAAACTCCTCAAAATTGAAGTAGTTATGAAAATCGAAATAATTTCTATCTAATATTATAGACAATAGAAGGTAAGACGAGAAATTCAAAGCATCACACTATCTTAAGAGTGAGTGAAAGTAGATGATGAGAGTGAGAATAGAATCTCATCAGATCGCAAATACCTGAGAGAACACCCATTAGACCACCCAGGAACCGAGGCACTGGTCAAATTTGACCTTTTCGATTTGACATGCCCATCAGAATCAGCATCATCCAAAACCTCTAAATCCAAATTTTTAGCGTCTGATATTGAGTTGGTGAAAAGTTAGCCGTACCGCACTCTTGACTACTCCTCGCCTTTCGTCAAAAATTCATCGAAACTTTCCCTTGAAAAGTTGGGATCCTATAACTCAACTGCAGATTAACCAACTTTTTAACGCAATATACAGGAAGATAGAGCGTCAAAAAGTATACAAAACCCAATATTCAGATGTCCTACATTATGTACTTCTGCAATTTTATTGACTCAACACTAGTCAGCACAAGACAAAAAATTGTAACTTTTTAGGCAAAAAACGATCAATTTTCGCGGTGCGTCAACTGCTGTGCAGTCATATTACATGAAGAGAAGCTGAATTTCACCTATGTTGGGTAACTTCTTGTCCTCTACAAAATGATCAAAAAACAATTTCGAAAAAACAATTTTTTCATGAAATTTAATAATGACTATCAAGGTTGATAGCGTTTGGAACGCTGATTACAGCCAGGTAGTAGAAATCGATAATCGGGAAAGATGAGCCCGGAGAGTTGCTGATCAACAAATACCATTTGAAAGAGCAGAGAAAACTGCATCAAGCAGTGGTATTTTGACTAAAATATAGAGTTCTTTTAGTCTGTTTAAAACGATTGACATTTATATCTCCCGCACGACATCTATTTAAATTGTATTTTTCAACTACTTAGCGTTTGTCTCATCGTTCACGCGTTTGTCTCATCTTTTTTTGCCGATGTAATTCTGTATAGCATTATATTTCTAATCTCCGGTGGTAATATTCACACGTACACCTTTGAGTTGGAAAGAAAAAAAATCTCAGTGCTTTTTCTCGATTATCATTATTTGAATAGTTGGCAGCAGTATCCGGCATAAAACTTTGCAAGAGGAGAACGGTTTCAGACCTATTTGACAAGCAGATCAAGTCCTACCTTCAAACCAGAGACAGGATGGTCCAGGTTAGGTCCAGGTCAAATGTCCAGACCTGACCTAGCAAAAGCGGACTTTGACATGTAAGACGTGAACCTGGAAAAGGGGACCTGGACTTTGACCTGAACCTCTACCTGTGACCTGTCGGCATAAGCAACATATCAGCCATTGACTATATCTAGCAGTGTGAAACTGAATTATTTCATACA
>CAJNOQ010005612.1:0-14984 GCA_905250885.1 Didymodactylos carnosus | reverse complement strand
TAGAATTTACAACAAAAGCCCTAAATGTTCATTGTCAGCTAAAGCTACAGAAATAAGAAGAAATTAATTTAGGGCTCTTCGTGTAAATTCTATAACTTTGCAAAGAAAGGTCATGTAGAGTTGGGAGAGGTCTCATTTTAATCAGAAATTTGCGGGCTACAATCATGCCTCATTAAGAGCGGTTCGGGTTATTTTTTGGGGTTTCTGAAAAACTCGTTTTCTAGAAAAGCAGGTCTTCGAAGGGCTATGCGGAAGCCGCATGGTCGTATTCGTAATCAGCATGATCGATAACCTATAACCCACTGGATTCCGAGCAAAAAGCGTTTAATCACTTCGTGGGGTTCCCTCGTAAGTAAATCAATGCGAGTCACACAGTCTCCTCTTTTCTTTCCAACAAAGATAATTGTTGTGCTCTTTGGTCGACTATAGAATATATGTACCTGGGTAAACAGATAAAATCGTTGAAAAAAACTCTGACTCAAAACTTGCTTTAATTCATTCTTTAGCGACAGTCCTTTCATGTCACGTGTGAAGTGAAACTGTTCGTTTCGTTCATTTTAAGAACGAACGTGAAAAACTATAATGGAGTATCATACACCGTCAGAAACCGTGGTTCTCCAAAGCCCGGTTTGGGACGGTGGATTAAACCACATTTACAGTCTGACTTTCGCAGCTGTGCAAAACCGATGAAAACTGCGATTGATCAAGGTATAAAGCGCGATTTTTTAAGAAAAATTTTTCCGTAGGGACAATCCATTGGATATCGCTGTCAGCAATGGTGATTTGAACAGCATGGCTATTTTCATTAGATATGACAATGGAACTTTTTCAATAAACAGAATGCTTTCAGCTGGCATTTCAGCATCACAAAGATCGGTTGCCACTGCTGATTTCAATAATGACAATCGACGAGATCTCGTTGTTCTGACTGATGAAACTAATTTCCACTTTGTGTTCTTAGAAAGTGCTCTATAAGCCTAGACAGGTCGCATCACTGGTGCCAAAATTTTTGTATATCGTGGTATATTTCTGATGGATATACCCAGACCGATACAACTACAATATATTACCTTTTTAAAGAATCGTATTGTATTTTGCTTTGCATTGCATTGCATTGCATTGCATTGCATTCACAAATCTCATAGAAAACAACTTTCAACACATCAAACCAACTTCAAGGAACAGAATCTGTAAACTTGCAGCAGAAAATGTTTGTTGTACCAATGGTGATTTGATGTTTGCAAACAGATAAAAGACCAGCTCCAGTCGTAGCCTCAAGATGAATCTTGACACATTATTCCATCAGAAAAAAAGCCTAGTAAAAAAAAATATCTTCAAGCAGCTTGAATCCCTTTGCTTCTCTTGTATACACTCATCGTTAAGATTGTAGTTTATATTGTATGAAACAATCATATTCACAGCTCTTGGATTATAAAATACTAATACATGATTTGTTTTTGAATAGATCAAAGCCCTCGAGATCGAGAGTTATAATTAATACATCAATAAAAAGACTGATTCTATTCATATTTTCAACTGCATCTATAATTGATGCTTTCTTTTCTGTAGTGTCTGCAAATAACTTCCTGCAGACATTTAATTAGGAATTGATTAGTTTGTCTAGTCATATCAGCAAACGTATAAATAGATTGAAATATTTACACACACATTTCTTTCAACAAACTTGCTGTAAAAAATGAATTTCTTTATCTTCGTTCTTGGTGTGATACTGGCTATTCATGGTGTCATAAAAGTTGATGGTCGAGTCGTTTTTGATTACGATAGCAGTGATAGTGAAAATAATAATGATCTCATGCAAGAAGAAGAAGAACCTCAGTTAGCAATGCTTGAACGTGATGAGATAGTCTCAATGGCAGCACGAGCATTAGAATATACTGAAGATGACTACTTATTGAAACAAATTATACCTTTATTGGATAATAATATCGAACGAGACTTTGTTCGAATATTAACCAGTTTAAAAAAAGATGATCGTGATATGGTTGCAATCATATTAAGTGGACTGGCATGGAAAACAACAAAAGGCTGTCCACGTCTTTCACAGGCAATGGTCGTGGAACGAAGAATTATATTAAAAATTATGTATCCTGTAGCGAGACTATTATACAATGACCATGTATTAAAAAAATTAAGCAAGAGTGATCAGCAGGTGTTGAAATCAGCAGAACAAACGGTTAAAACCAATGCACAATTATTGTGTAGGTGATGATGAGGAAATGATCAATTAATCCAAATAGTACAACTTTCAAGCATTCTATTTACTCTTTGTAACTGTTCAATTTTGTTTATTTAGCAATATAATAAACTCTTCCTATTCGCGTTCTAAAGCTGCTCTATTGATCTCACAAATACGGCTGGCTGCAATATTTGTTTTGAAATAAGATCTTGCTCTGCTTTACACGCGATTAGAAAAGCAGTGTGGGAGTTTAAACTATTTTTCAAAAAGTTGATAGTTCAGGAAAACGGCAAAAAGTTAAAATGGTTATAACTTGGGTTATGACTATCAACAATGATTTATTGATGTGTTCGATAAAATAGATGAGAATACAAGTGTTTGCAGCGTTCCTTACGTCAGGAAAGCAGTATTTTAGAATTCTTCTTTGAATGTGTGCCGATAATCATATCACACTTTTAGAGCACTCTTCTGTGTCATCCTCTTCCTCTTCTTCTCCCTCATAACGACTGGTCTCTCTCGTTCATATCAATCACCCTCCTCGTCCTTTTCTATATGAGTTTGCATTCTGTATGTGCACAATACACTTGAAGGTAGAGCATAGCCGAATAAACATCGGGCCGAATGGCACAGACACTTATTGCCTCTCCATTTGTCGTTAAAGAGTGGTTTTCAATGTATTTATCGGCATTCTTCTTTTTATTCAACGAGCTCAAGCACACATACAGATAATATATTACTCGCTGTATGACAAATAATAATCTTTAAGTTATATTAAATGTGAGCGTAGAGAGTAGATGAGCAACGGATCGAATGTAGGAACATTACTTCTCCGAACCTGTGTGTGTATTGTTTGTCGCCCTGACATTGCATGTATTCGTTCATTTTCTTGTACAAAGATGATTCCATTGTGTAGAGGTGAGCACAGCATTCTCACACTTCTTATCAGTTCCTTCTTTCACATTCAGGAGTTGTTGAGCCGTTCATTCTGCCTCCTTCCATTCACCCACAATCTTTCCTTCGACGGTGAGCCCTTCGGCTGCCTTTTCAATAAACAGCCGACGATTAGCTGATTCGCGTAGACTGCTGTCATTGAAGAGATTAAAGTCATCCGTCTGAATATCCATCAAGAGTTTAATGATAATCACTAGCATTTCATATCGGTACTGGAGGCGGTGTCGGTACATCAAAACAAATTTCGTCAAGGTCAATAGACAATTTTATAGAGATTGGTAAGAGCTACAAGAAATTTATGATAAGTTTGAATGGCAAGACAATATATTTTTATTTTCAACATATACAATAAAACGAACAGGCAAGAAAAGTTGCGTATTGGAGAAATCTGTCTTCATGAATCAATCAAAACCGAAGTGGAAAAAGGTTAAAGTTTCTTATGTTTCTTATTCCATAATTGCTGTTGATTTTAGTTTATCTGGTCGACGGTATTTTTCTTATTGGGTTCAGTTATTGTATTAATTCCATGTCTTGTTGTTATCACTTGACGTTTCAAAGACTGTTCTGTTGTACCGACACCGCCTCCAGCACCGATATGAAATGCTAGTGATTATCAATCAAATAGTGACTATCAGACAATCTTCGTTTGGATCGTCTTTCATCGCCTCGATTTCAGCGGATTAATGGGAAGAGCGTGATCTATTTAAGACAACAACATCATATGATTGATTCACGTGGTTCATCAACAACTTTACATTGGATCGATTTAGAAACGAACAAAAATATTCAATTGACACGACCGATTTGGGGTGTGCATGATCAACGAGTAAGGTAGAACAATGGAATATTTTATTATTATTCAACCATTGGTTTTTTCTTTTCAGTTCTTTTGGATAGATAGTATTACTATTCTCTTTGTATCTAATCGAGCTTCATCGGAGCTTACTCAAAGTTTTCAACTTAATCTTTCTATCGACTTGACTACTTTCATCGAACCTATTCAAATAACAGACTATCCATTATATCGTTATATGCGCCAATTCTAATGAAATAAAAAAAGGCGCTTCATCTAAAACTAGATAGGTTTGTAAAATTGTTTATGACCCTTTTACAGAGAGGCCAAGACGTCCACACACTCTAAAAGACGTTACAGAACCGAAGAGGTTTCGTACTTAATACAGAAAAGTTCGAAAAAGTTTCACAGTTACTTTCTGAAAATACCAAGCTTTCAACTTCTACGAAAACATAAATTATTTCGGAGCTCCAAAGGTCTTATGCGCTAGATTAAAAAGGTTCAACCAGTCTGTCTGAAACAACACTCAGAATTAAACGGAGACCTATTTTACACGTACACCTCTGTCGACATTCAGGCTATCGCGTGACAGATCGTCCAGCATTCTACCCTACGTTGAATAACATTCTTAAAACTATTCAACTGCAAGAGCGTTTAGAACTAGTTTAACTTAATTAACTTAAGTTTCCATCAATTTAGGAAAAAGTCTTTCTCTACTTATATCTACCAGCATTCTGTTTGGATTGTTACAATTTATTTTCAATCATCCAAGGCGATAAATATCTGTAATGTGCGAATACTCTGGGATGCAAAATTATGCAAAAAACCAAGTTCAAGTAGACTTTCTAATTGTTATCCTTTTACGCTCTTTTTCTGATATTACAGAGTATATTAAATTACATACTGCACGAAAGTTTGACGCACTAAATGACTCCTGCATTGACTTTTCATCAAAAGTTGCACAAAAATGATCTCACACAGATTCACTGTAATATGTTTGGTAGTAAAAAGTCGGATTTAGCCGATCTTCAGCTAGCAATTACAAACATATCATTAAGCGTTTCAAATACGACTGCACAGCTCTAGAAAGTGCTCCTCGTTAGATCTCTCAACATTTCCTACCGTCAAAACGATGCCTTTCATTTCATGAAAAAAATATCGAAATATCAAATCTTATTTTGTTCGTTGAATGTGAAAACAGGAGACACATAAGCAGAAGAACAACGTCCCATTCTTCTATGGCGTTCGTTTACAAAGATCTTTGATAAACTGACTCTGAGTATCATTGGTGCAGGAACATCTGACCAATTATCTACTAAGACTTTCCAACTGCCTTCCATTTAAGGAAAGACATCATGTGCAAATATATAAGCTTTGTTTCATTGAAAAGAAAAATTAATTGAAAATAGGAACAAGTTATAATGGTGAATATTTTATTGCAATTCATAAGTCTCATTATTGGCAGTCCGTAATGATAAGTGAGCGTGAGGTGCGTGGATCGTTGTTTGTAGTGCTGTTGGGTAACGATTAGTGGCAAGTAGGAGAGATATTTGTGTTAGTTGCCTACGACAACGACGCCAGAAAAGAATAATTCTTCGGCAAAATATATTACGAAAGAATCTACTTGAAAAAATTGACACATAGAAAGATGTGGCAAAATTGAAAAAGTACAACGAGCCACCAAGTTGTACAGCGAACGATTCTGCGGCATGTTGATCGACTGTTTTATGCAAGTTTGTATTGGTGATGAGAGTGTAACTGTACGAACCCAGACGTAGTAGAATAAAAACTGTGCTTAGAATCACTTGCATTACAATGATCTAAATTTTGAAAAATCCGCTAATTAGTTTAGTTATTCATTAGAAAGAGTAGCACCAAAGAGCAAATCATAATCAAAATCATACCGTTATGATTTGTAATTCGAGACGTTGTGCTCGTCTATGACTAGGATCAGTCTTCACTATCATTGTGGCTGCTACTCGGCGTCTTGATCTTCTGAGATTAAACAAAGTGATGAGAGAGAAAGTCGACATAAGAACATGAGGCAATAGC
Organism: Didymodactylos carnosus; assembly: GCA_905250885.1. NCBI lineage: Eukaryota > Metazoa > Rotifera > Eurotatoria > Philodinida > Philodinidae > Didymodactylos > Didymodactylos carnosus. Next base: position 8,991 of record CAJNOQ010005612.1, on the reverse strand, counting down.
GAAACAATAATAACTAAATAGCCTACAAAAATGAACGTATAGATACTGCCCGGGCTAGTTTGACAAATGCCATTGTAAATATCATAAAAAATAGGTATATGTATGGAAATAACAAGTCCAACTATCAAAATAACAGCTGCCAATCGATATGCTACTTTAGATTGAGTCCATGCACGTAATCCAGCGTTCTCTGATGTGGCAAAACATCGATCCATAATAGCCAAAAACATATAGTAAGAAGCCAGTGAAGGCAGTGTCACAACGAGATAATAGAGCAGTTTACAGAATACAACTGATTGATTTTGTAAAGTACTTCCATATTGAATAATTGCCAAACGACCTCCAGGAACACAGAACATAATAGCGAGTAGTTGAAACATAGTGGTGCATAATAAATAGACCACAGACGAAGACTGACGCATCTGTCGACTAGTGAATGTAATTAGATTACAAATACCACCAATTGTACCAAATATAAGAGTGAAAAAGTCGATATACAATTCGATCGTAGAAGAGATTTTCAGTAGTGTTGTCGAATAGTCGCCGGTGGACATATGTATGCTTTTGCTCTATTATTGGTTGAATAAAGTATGTAATTATTCTGAAAGTAATAAAAAAAGTACTACTTGCTTCTCTTTTTATTATCGCGTGGGGAAAAGTGAAATATCCTCAGTATCGATGCTCTGAACGTCTCGTTTACATTATTGTGCTCTTACATTATGTGACGTATGTTTAACGATGAATACAAAAGAGAAAAGCAGATTAATGAAGCTGTAATCTGACAAATATAGAATGAAAATTCAAAAAGCATATAATGAATTAAGATGACAAGAAAGGAAAAACCATTTTATACGGATGTGATTATCTTTCTTTTGAATGTTTTTACTCCCATTCTTATATAGAACTGTCATCATTCGACCGATGTGTATCTGTGTCAACAATATAGTTTTATAACTCGAATTAGATATCCTATGAAAAATTCGTCTTTGATGAGAATCTGTTTTGTTTTATTAGTATTAGTGCTCAACCCTAAGGGTTCTTGCACAGGATTGTCGGACGAGACATACATAAAGTTTAGAAAAACAAAACCAAATAAGAGGAGTAACTAACGGTTACAAAAGCTTACCAAAATATGATCTGTTAAACCATTCTTTGTTTGATCAATAAGTGGAACGAGACTTTAGTGTAAACTTTGTAAAGGAGACGAAAAATGGAAAAGTTCCTTCGTTTCACGAGGGAACTACCCCAACTGATTCAGCGCTTTCGAATAATTTGGTCATTGATAGACCTTGTTGAGACTAAGAAAGCCTAAAAGCGTTCGTGCCCATGGTCCTTCGTTTTCGGGATATTTGAGTTATAAGTGAATTTTCTCCTGTGACACTGTTGTTTTTTGAAAACCCGAAATGTTGAATTTCAATTTGAAACTTTGCACAAATGAATACACATCCAAAATTATGAAACTTTGTACAGAGACTAGTTTAGTAGAGACCTTCATTTGTGCAACGTTTCAAGTTAAAATTCAATATTTCAAGTTTTCAAGAAAAACCAGTGCCATAAGAGAAAATCTACTTGCAACTCAAATATCAACGAACGACCAACGCACGAACGCTTTTAGGCTTTCTTAGTCTCAACAAGGTCTATCAATGACCAAATTATGGGGTCGAAAGCGCTGAATCAATTGGGGTAGTTACCTCGTCAACTATTATGTAATTTCGGAGCAAAAGTCGCATATCTGATATAGTTAAAGGCTAAGTTTCCGGAAGCAACGTTTTGCGACGAATCCAATGGCAGTCTCAGAAATGCTTGAAAATGTTTCTACGCCTAAATAAGTACCTAGTCAGTCATAGTCATCTTAAAAAAGGGCTAAAAAATTGACGTAATCATAGGTTATGTTAAACGCGCTAAATTTTTCGTAAACAGCGTTTCGCGCGATACTTTAAAGCTACACTTGTGTTTTTTCGCGCTGTTTTTAGAAAATTCGTTTTTTTGCGGTTCTTGAGTCAGTCTTGCGTTTGTCGTGTTGTATTGAGTTAAGAACGCGTTTTTCACTCATTATTTGTTATAGAAACGCCTAAGGTCACGACTTCAGTCTTCGAAACGAGTCTTACGTGTCAAAGAAACTATCTTATAAATTTTGAAAAAGTGAAACGTGTTTTTCAAATTTCATTTCTAGCCAAAACGCGTTAAATTCGTTTCAATTGAGCCAGAAGCGCGAAAAATTCGGTGGCGTTCGTGAGCCTTAAAGTCTGTTGAGACTGAAAACACGCTTTTAAACAGGTATAATGGTCATAAACGCGTTTCTCGCGAATAATTGATGACAAAAACGCGGTTTTGATTGAGGCGTATATCTAAAGCTGAAGAAATTTGTCGTATTCATGGTGAAACTGTATATTCTCGCGCTCTATGAATGCTAAAATCGAGTTAAAACGAATTTTCAAAACATATAAGTGACTGACTGGAGAGTGATAAAGCCATATTGTAGACACAGATACACATCGATCGAATGATGAACAATTCTATATGAGAATGAAAATAAAAACAATTAAAAGAAAGATAATCCCGAGTGTAAGAAATGGTTCTTCCTTTCTTGTCATCATAATTCATTATATGCTTTTTGAATTTCCATTCTATATATGTCAGATTCTGCTTAAATAGCTCCATTTATCTATTTTTCTCTTTTGCATTCATCGTTAAACATACATCACATAATGTAAGAGCACACTTATGTAAAAGTTTTAATTAATAAGGCCCTGAAGACAGAAATACTGAAAACATTTCACTTTTTCCCAAGTCACTTTGTAATAAAAAGAGAAGCAAGTTAGAACTTTCTTTATTACTCTCAGAATCATTACATACTTTATCCAACAAGTAATAGAGCAAAAACATACACATATTAAACATAATATCACTTATGAAATTTGTTGGTAGAGCAGTTGGAAATAAGTATTTGTAAATCGAATATAGAACTGCTATCAATAGAAAAACTAAATATAGAAGAATATATATAGAAGTCGAATATAGATATTCGATTTACAAATAATAATATCACTTCTTCTCATCTCGTGCTAAGAACCAGACACAGATAGTTTCGGAGCTTTAATCTTAGTACTATCTTTTTATGTGTATGGACGCTCCCTTAACTAACAATTGCTATTGTTAAGACTGCATCATCAGATGTTGAATTTGATGTTGAGAAAATATGATATTGTTAGTTGTTGAGAAGTCATTTTGGAGTAATGTCCAAATTTTGCGTTGTGAAGATGCCAAGATACTAGTTAAAACTAGCAAACAGTTAAAAAATAGAGTAAAGTTATTTGATAAGATCTTTAATCAGCTGTTTTTCTTTATATATGTCGACCAGCAGCTATTCGACAACACTGCTACAAATCTCTTCTACGATCGAATTGTATATCGACTTTTTCACTCTCATATTTGGTACAATTGGTGGTATTTGTAATCTAATTACATTCACTAGTCGACAGATGCGTCAGTCTTCGTCTGTGGTCTATTTATCACCACTATGTTTCAACTACTCGCTATTATGTTCTGTGTTCCTGGAGGTCGTTTGGCTATTATTCAATATGGAAGTACTTTACAAAATCGATCAGTTGTATTCTAAACTGCGCTTTTATCTCTGAACTGAACTGAGTTTATTTTGGCAATAAATAATCTTCCAGACAGAAAAAAACAAAATACAGTTTGTTGCACAGGAAAGCAGGAAAATGTGTGACCTTATGACTAGTCCCACTACCTTAACTAGAAAAAGTAAACAAAAACTTTACAAGAAATAAAAATAATAAAAAGCCTACACAGGATCACATCAGGAAGTAATTCACAGAACGATTAACCATAACCGCTGATAGCCCGGTTTATATTGATAACTAAGTCCAAGTGTGTTTCGTAGTAGTTTATTTCGAAAAAATGAATTGTTAACTCCCACGGAATCGAGAGCTTATATAGTATAGATATGGCGTAACTATTATGCAATAAATAATTACACAATAAGAACTGATTACGCAATAACAATTGATTATGCAATAATAACTGATTACGCAATAACAGCTGCAGTCTTACATGATGTCTGAGGACAGCGAATCATGTAACAACCGCTTCATAACAACTTAGTGTATGTTTGGTTTTTAGTTCTTTGATATCGGTTTACATTAGAAGTAGATAAGGATGGTCTTTGTCCTAATGTTATAGTGCATCTGCTACAGTGGCAGTCTACACTACGTTGCGCAAAAACCGTCGTCAAGTGGCGGCATCGGCGAATATCTTATCAACCACTGTTTGTCAGAGTAATTTGGCTTTTTTAAACAAAATCTTCCACCTTTTCATCATGAATCTCGGCATGTCATCTAATGAATTTGAGTACCACACAGGTTTGAAGTACATCTATGTTACTATAGCAGAAGCACTAAAACGTCAGGATAAAGACCATCCTTGTCTACTTGTAATGTAAACCAATATCAAAGAACTTAAAACCAAGTATACACTAAGTTGTTATAAGCGGTTATTTACGGTTACGGTTATGACCGGTTACGATTGACGGTTAATAACCGTAACCGTTGTATGCCTAGCCCATATGCAGGAAATTAGAACAGTCCATGCAGAACGCACGGGATTTACCTATAAAAGCGTTTCTGATTTTCTATTTGTATTTTAAGTTATAATTAGCTGATGCTTAGCATAAATTATGCACAATTGTCTCCTTTATCGATCGATCCTGAAGGAAATAGAATTCAGCAAAGCGAAAACGATCATTCGACAGAAAAATATCTCCCCTACAACTCTTGCCAAGGAACTAGATTTAAAATTTGTTAATCTAACTGAGGGAGAATGAAAATACGGAGTTCTAAAACAACACTGTTCTAATTACTCCACCCTACTCGAAGTACATGAGATGTGGGTGGTAGTTTATTGTGCAATCAGCAACCTGAAAAGCTTGATGATTCTGATGAACAGCAGGTTTTTTCGAATTTGCCTTTGAGTTAGGCTCTCAGATAAGCCGTTGACAAGAATGAGAATGACACTGTTGAGTGGTATATTCTCAAATGCTTCCTGCCACATCTGATGACACATAGGTGGATGATCCGTACATCGATGTTGTAACAATACACGATGTATAAATGGCGCCGCAAGGTGTAAAACTAGGCTACTTGTAAATTATAGTTTTACTTTTTGCCATGCGTATGGAGTTAAAAGTTTTAAATAGGACCTTTCTGCTTCTCACTAAACTGTAACTTTCTTGGTAATGGAAGTGAAATTCAAGAATCGCCTGAAGCCAACTAGAGAATAAAGTTCAGCTTTCGAACAGAAATCCATTAAATTTTGCTGAGATCGAGTAAGATTTTCGATTTTAAGAAAACCCTTTTCAAAAACAATTCGCTTTTCGCCTTGTTTTCGAAATAATTTCAAACATATCTAACTCTCACATTTTTGGTTTTACCAAAGACGTTCTTAAAGTAGGGCCACCAAATTTTTGGCGAAAGACTAAAAATGCCATAAAAAGGTAAAGCTCGTCACGTCAGCAAGAAACTACTGGAATTACCCTATTTTTGGTAGGATATATGGAGTTTTAGAGACGCCTTAAAAAATTTCATGTAGGGTAGGGAGAAAACTGCTGAGTTTCAGTCGTTATTCGCCTTAAAAAGTTCATGTCCTCTATTAGGTGTAAAACATCCCGGATTTTTCACCTCAGTTTTTAATTCCGGATTTTCGGTTTGGAGTTTTTTGGATTTTGCAACATATCACGTAAAGAATTGTTTCACATGTCACAGTATTGCGTAGGTTTAATCTTTCCTAATTCACTAAATGCAATCTCTTTGAGTGTTTTACTAGCTGGTAGTAAGTTTTTTTATAACCTCATCAAACTACTTGTGCTATCAAAACCACAAAGTACAAGTTATAAGAAAAATACTTTCTGACTTTGTTTTTCGAACAGTTGAAGAAAGTGCCGAAATCGAAAGTCTTCCGATGTCCAGGAGGATCGACCGACGATGTCTGCTATTTGCCAGAGGAGAAAACAAGACGAAAGTGTCCATTTGACCATTAGTTTGTAATCATCCTGGTGAAAGGGGTTATTCTCAGCTCATAATCAGCTTAGTCTATGCGCACTTACTCTCATAGCATACTCGTCCATGTCGTTCGGTTGTTGTAATAAGTTTGTCGGCGTTATGAGTAAACAACTGACGAGCGTTTCCAACCGAGAGCATCTGTTCTCGGAAGAAAGAGAGAGAGAGAAAGGAAGAACTGAATACGCTTATTCTCCTCTGGTAGCATTTTACCTATGTAAACACTTATCAAAAAATGTGGCTTGGAAGGGCCAAAGATAAAAGTTATCTTCCCATGCACAGAAAAAATTGTACGAAATTCATAGCCTAAGCAAGAAAAGTTTATATGAAAAACAAATCTTTAAACCTTTTCTAACATGTCCTGGTTATTTTTTTATACGAAATTTTCTATCTATCGACAAAGATTTGATGGTCAATATAAAAAAATATTCCAAAACTGTGCGACTTGAAAATTGTTTGAAAAAAAACGCATTTGAAAAAAATAATTGTTAAACCTAAAATCTTACCTCAAGCGATCAAAAACGAATGGGATTCACTTCTCGTCTTTTATTCTGTTTTTCTGCTGTGTGCTATACCAAAACCATAGACTTCAAGCTTTTTGAAGTAGTTTTCAAATGAAATGTGTGAACTTTTGCTCTAAAAAAACAACGAATTTGTCAGAAAATGCAGAAAAGCTAAACAAAAATGCTGAAAATAAAAAAATGCCAAAAATCCCCTATCGCCTATCGCATCAGGCCAGCACGATAATACTCGATGCTTATCGAAATAAATCACGCAAAACTGGCGCTATTTTACAGCTGTTACCCATTTTAATTTTTTGCAATTTGTTGAAATTTTTTTTGGAATTCCTATTTTGGCATTTTTCTTACATACTCAAAACACCATGGTTTTTTGTAACGAAGAAACGAGTTTTTTCCGAGAGCTGTTTTCTTCAGCACCCATTTGTCAATAAATACTAGGTCTTACAGTTTTGGCCTTTCAAAGTTAAGTTTTTGAAGCTCAACGGACACATTTTGAGGTATATCAAAAGACGAAGGAGGGCCAAAAATTATGTAGTTGTTTTGGAATTTGTCAATTTTTTTTCGGCAAAAGATAAAATAAATAAATCAATAGAAAAGCCAAGATATTGAAAAACAGACATCAGTCATTAGAGGGCGAAATAACTTTTTCTTGTTTCTAAATGCTAAGAAGACAACTAACCGCGGCGAAGCGCCCTCCTCGTCCATGTAATCGTGAATATTTTCGAGAATATTCGGATCGAACAGACTCGGTATTGTTTCCATATCATCGGCACTTGGTGCTTTCACTCTCTTCCTCCTCCTCTTCGTCTTTCCATTATTGTTTCTCATCATGACTCTCAAGCGCATGTGTTGACTGTTTTCTCTTTCGCTGCCAGTCAAAAAGTCAGGATAGTCGTTGATCATCTCAGCTCGGAGGATATCACGGTAGTAGAGAAACGATTTTGATAGTTGTTCAATTTTGGATGGGTTGTCAGTGAGATAGATGGATTCGAGGCCGAGAACGATGAGGCGGTAGTTTACAGTGCGTCCTTGCTGTTCGATACAGGCGTCATAGCCGAGTAGTTGATCGTACGGATCGCTGATGAGGTAACGAGCTAGTTTTGCTTCGAATTTTATGTTCTTTGTCATCGTGTACTGGGTACTTGTGTTGGAACTTGTCGCCATGACTGTACATCGACCATTTGTGGAAGCATGTTTTGATGTTTCAGTCATTCATCGATACGTTTGTTGTTGAATTTGTTTTTCTTATGAAATTGCGCGAATGGTTTATGATCGGTTTGAATGACAACATCTTGTCCACCCAATATTGTTCCAATTTTTTCATGCACCAGAAGATAGCTAACGCTTCACGATCAATTGTCTTGTAATTTCTCTCGGTCGTTGTCAACAACCGCGGCAGAAAATAGTTGTAGTGAGCTTTTCCGTCAATAATTTGTTTGAATGCGCCACCAATGGCGTACGTTGACGCATCCGTAGCCAGAATGAATGGCGCCGTTGGATGTGGATATCTCAGCAGTAATGGTTCTTCTGTTTTTACGGACGTTGTTTGAATAATAAAATGTTTTTGTTTGAATTTTGTTTTTGTTTTAATATAAAAATATATGCTTTAAAAAATTACCAACGAATGTTGAATATATTAAAAAACGGAGTTACGAGAATTTATACGCGTTTCGAATTTCTTCTTCAGTAAATGCTCGTTTGAAAGAACGGTGCTTGATAGTCGCAAAAGTGGGTGTCAATTTGTTCATGCAGACGGAAAAATAAGAGAGAGAAATGTTTTTATTTTGATTGTTTATTTAAAGAAGAGTGAAATTTTGTGAAATCCTTTATTAGCATCCGTCTGTTGACTACATTCCCAAATATGGAACCTTGAAGTTGATGTCAAATGAAAGAGCGCATCGAGTTCTATATATTTCGACGGAGAAAAGTCATGCTACACGTCGCAGTTTTGAGATAGAGATTGAAAACCCGGTTTTCTAGAAAACCTAGTGAACTTAAAGTTTCTTTCAGATGCCTCTCAACCATATCATTAGATAGTCCCTTCAATTCTCCATAATATAAGATGCTGACCAGCGTTTTACGATGTGGTATCACACAGTGACTTAAAAAATACGATCCAGTTCTAAAACGGCATTGACGCAACTGAATTTATATTCATGATGTTAAAAAGTCTGTGACTCCGTTGACCACGATCGCAGAAACCAAGCCGGCATCTTATGTTATGGAGAATTGAACGGGCTATCTAATAATATGGTTGAAGAAATGGGTAAAATATTCTAAATAAAGTTAAGAGGAGAAAAGTCTGGATGCGGAATTTTTTCCAGGGGGGGGGGGGGGGGGGGGGTTAATGTTTGTTTTTGGGGGGGGTTGGTTTGATCCGGGCATAACAAGAATTT
>CAJNOQ010005611.1:0-14987 GCA_905250885.1 Didymodactylos carnosus | reverse complement strand
AAACCTCTCGGTTCTTTACCTGAATATGGTCACTATTGGATTTTTTTGTATACACTTAATAACCTTGTTTAATATGTTCTTTTTAGCAAGGTTTGATATCTTATCGGTTTGTTTTTCAGTTTGACAATACAAATAAAAGGGTGAAATAAACTGATTTAAAAAAGACTTTGTACAACCCGAGATATATGTAATAATAAGAATAATCAACAGCAGGGAGAAAGAGAGAAACGGGAATAGAATCGTTTATGCGAAACAAGAAGAAAGAAGAAAAAAAGAAAAACGGTACTTCATTATTATTGTATTGTACATATTTGAAAAAAAAGAAGAAAGAAAGGAATCTGATGATAAAGAGAAAATCAACATGAGCATGAGTGTAGGTAAAATAGATAGATGATGCTGCTCTATGAACCGAAACAATTCTGTATAATAATAATAATAAGAAAAAAGAGAGAGAATGTCCAATGAGTGATGGATAGACGGAAGATGTCAAATAAATGTATGAAAGACGCTCGTGTGTGTCTTCTATTTGACTGTTATTCTTTTGGCTCTTTTCTTTTTCTTTTTCTTTTTGATATCACTATTATCATCACTATATTTGTACAACTATATGTACATATTTCGATAGAATTGGAAACAAATAAATTTTTTTTTTTTTTTGTTTTTAATTATTTATTCACACGTTCTATTAGCCAACATTTTAGCGTTATACCATGTTATATCAAAACAAAATAATTGACAGTATTTTTTCTGAAAGTAAATTAACAAAAAGCCAAAAGATTTATTGTGATATGAAAAAAAGAAAATGAAAGATGAAAAAAAATTTTTTTGTCATCTGTTCAAAAGAGACAATGTTAAATTCTAGAGAAAAAATAATGATAACATTATGGGATCGAGATTAAAAGAAATGAATGAATATTAAATGCAATAGTTAAATGCATTAGGAAGTCAAGTAGTTTTATTTTCTTGCAACGATAAATAAATATTCTATATGAATTTCGTACATAAAATGAGTCAAAACTCATGGAATTTCGTTTAAAATGAAGTATAGAAAAAAAAAAAACATTCTTTTTTAAGTTACATTCGCAAAATTAAAGATATATGCTAAAACATATATCGTACAATTATTGATCAGACTTCATATATAAATAAAAAGAAAAACAGATTTAAAAACATGTTGATCATGTAATTTGTTGGCAATAAAATCTATCTCGTATAATCACATATTGAACGAACAGAGAAATAAGGACATAATTGAATTTAAATAATACTTACTATCGATGAGATGGATGAGGTGTGATAAAAATACCGAGAAGACATAATTAAAGTATGTTTTACATAGAAATTGTACAATCAAAAATTGATGTGTGTTCATATTCACAATTTGTTTTTGCTTTTGGCTAATGGATAAAAAAGAAGAAAATAAGAGAGACAGATATAATTAACGATAGATTAATCGCAATGTTGTTCTTCTGTTTATCTAATTTTTTTGTATGTTTTATGCAATCATGCATCATTAAAAAATTGTGATAAAAGGAATTGCCTCTAGGAAAATTGTTCATCTTTGTGAACATGATTATTATTATTATTATTATATGGAGGGTTCAACTCACATTAATAGTCAGGTGCATAGAATTCATAGCAAGCTGTTCGCTGTTATTTCAACACGTTAGACAAAAACACACACATACTCATACATAAATGTTCTCCTAACAAAAGACATCACATATCGAGATAACTAATTTACATATGTGGTGGTGAGACAATTTTCTGATAGTTAACCAAAAACAACTTAGAAGCTGTGTCAATGATAGAATTGTACATTAGTTTCACTCGACTTTCCATATGATGCTGAAAAGATGAAAAATAATAAAAAAAAAAATTTCTTACGGTACTTGAATGAAATGAATTCGCCATTATTTATTTTCATAAAACAACGTACGTACATTTTCATTTTACGAACGAGTCATATTGATTTAATTACCATCATTATAATTATTGAATGATTATAAACAAAAATAAACTTGTATAAAAGAAAATACTAGACTACTTTATAGGAAATAATATATCTTAACTATAGTGGAAAAAAAGACAACAAACATAACGTTTTTAATTCTACTTCATATTAAAAGCTCGTAGTATTTTTTTCTCAAATAGAAATGATGAAAACATGGTCATTAATGAACGAAGCGCATCATTTAACAATTTGTTGGACTTGAAAGGGTATTTGAATCGAAGCTCTATTATCTTCCTAAACATTTCTTCTAATCACAAAAAGTATTTATTTGAAAGTTTTAATTACAAACATTTACTTTATAAATAAAGTAAGTAAATATTTATTACATCACTAGAAAATGAAAATAAAACTTTATAAGCATTAAGATGTATGAGAAGGTGTGAATAGTTTTATATGTCAGTGAAAAAATTAAGATAATTGTATGTAAATATCTGCCTGCAAGCAACGAGAGAAGATGTATAGAAGGTTATTTTTTACACTAACAGTACGCTATTTGACATTATCAAACCATAAAAAATTTTTTAACCAGTATTTACTGTAAAATCAATTTTATAATGTTTTATTAAATATTCTCTAACCACAGAAGGTGGTTTTCAAGATTGATTAATCGCTAATTTCATATTAGATTGTTGAATAATTTTCACAAAAAAATATTTACCATTTGAATGTACAAATGATCGGTCACCCATTAAAGAAAAGGCTATTATCTTTCATCCATTGACTGTACAACTGACGTAACATTGAATAATGTTTACGATAGTTTATTATACAACAAAATTAATTAAGTGAGAATCCACTGCAGAAAAAACCTTCACATTTTGCAACCGATTTGAATAAATATTTCAGAAGTTGTAGCTTCTCAGGTAAAAACGTTATGCTATGGCTTTGGTTTAAGTTTTAACCTTAAACCAGAATGAAATCGAGAATATACATTCCCCTATATTATTCTGAAATTTATAACTATCACAACAAAAAATCAATCCTTGGACGAAGCTACGATCGAACACACACACCAACTGCACAAATCAACTTCGCTGTGCTTTTCTTAAAAAAATCAGTACAGCTACAGTAAAACCTCTTTAAAATGGACACCCGTGGGATTTTCAAAAATCTGCTTATTTTAGCGATGTTTTGTCTTCTTTCATAGAAAACCTGATTTTCCAACTATGATGAATCCAAACGTCACATGATAATAACATCCCTCAATTTCTATTAAAATCTATCAACAGTCAAGAGAAAACTCTTTTCTAAAATTCTAATATTCACACTTTTTTTTGGAAAGATTGCTTGAATTAATGATGAAGTTTTAAAATGTTAACACTGTTTTATTCTAATATTCTGCAAATAAGCATTTGAATGAACCATTACTACATTTTGCACAACATTAATTATGATTAACATTCTAAAACAGCTGAGTTGATCTTAGACTTGTATTCCGTTCACCGCTAGTGCGCGCCAACAAATAAGTCAAATAATCGTAGATTATTAACTCTATACCGACAAATTAATCATCACGTATCTCTTCAGTGTAATACAAAACTTTCTTAGCTATAATATTTTCTTTTACGAAATGTCTAATTTCAAAATCTATATCTACAATTCAGTGCATACTGATCATCTTGGACATGGTCTATTTGAGTATGTTGATAGTGAAACAAACCACAAGAATGGTGTTTTTCGTTTTCTACCAACTAATATGATAACGAAATTCGTTTCCGATTGCTGCTTCTTCATTATAGAATTCTACGATACAAGTAAAGAACGTGTTTAGGAACCCGACGATTCAGAGGGTGAATCGATGAACTGGTCCATAAGGATGTTTCCTGAGCTCAACCAGGACAAGTTTCAGATTGAAGGACTAGTGTAACTAGGACCCATCCCGCCGAGTTTGTGGTACTTCGACTAGTCTATATACCTGATCCAGAATTTTTATATGCTTGGGCCGTTTGTCTGATTTAACTTATAATCCATAAAATTGAATAATCATTTCGTCTTTCTGATCATTCATAAAAAAAGACCATCACTGTTACCTATTCCGGTAATCCAACGAGTTTCGCCATTCGTTACTTGATATTATCGTTTATAATAGTTGATTTTTCTTATTTAGATACTGCCATACTCCTATGGAATAGCGGTATCTTTTCTAAAGAATTTCCGCTAGTATCGAAAGAATATATATAGAGTTCTCCGGGCTAATTCTAGTCAGTATCAAAAATTTTCTCAGTCTTTTGCTGATAGCTGAGCCATTCATAACTGTAGAAAAAGTTTTTACACAGACAGAGTTGACTTTTGTCTATGGAAATTATGTCAGAATTCATTAGTGTAAATTAGTTCTAATCAATTTCCAGTTGCTTGCCATTAAACGAACATAATCAAAATGGTTGTAGAATCTAAAATTAACTTTCTTTCTACAGTAAACTTTTACCTTTGTAATTAAAATTGGCACCATTATTTGCAAAATCACAAGCTCTATTCACCTATGTAATTTTCAGCTCAGTCGCAAGTATTATTAATTAGTTAATTAGAATTAGGAGAAATGAAAAGACAATTACTTTTTTATATATATGTGCCCTGAGATAATTCCGGTCACTCCGCTCAAACTGAACGGTATAAACAGAAATCTGTTTTCATCAGCTTCTAAAAGCCAATTTTGAAACTAGATCCAATGATAAAGTTATATTACACACTCTAACCTATCATACGATGTGAAACTTGGAAGAAAAGACAGTCTCTCAAACGGAGCCTGTGCTTGAAAATCTTTTTATCGAGATTCCTTCCTCCTTTTATAGGATTTTTAAGTGAAATTTTAATGTTAAAGTCTATTTTGAAGTTAAGTTTATTGATTTTGTTATTAACTTTTTTCAGGGTAATTGTTTCTTGTTATTATAATGCTTTTATAATTTTTACTATAACTTTAGGCCAAGGTTTAATTGTTAATCTTAGTTTGAGAAATTTAAGTGTAATACTTAGATTAGTAGTGGTTTTATTTTTAGATTATTTTTAGATTAATAATTATATGTTGTGGTCATATAGGTTTTCTGAAAATGACATTTTTATAATATTTGAGAAATATTTCATGATTTTAGTTATTACTAATTAACTTAGAAAATTAGTTAATAATCGCAGAAAAAAAATTTCAACTATTCACATCGATAAGACTATGCTCTTCATAGTGATTAAAATTTTTTCAAAAACAAATAATGTTTGTATGCCATTTTAAGACTTTCATTCCGGAATGTTACTACAGTAAAGACGTTCTGAATAGCCTGAGTGGTAGTCAGTGTCCGAAAAATTATAATAGATTATAATATGTTAGTAAGTTATAATATATATATGACTTGCTTATTTATATTAGAAGCAGATTATTTTTTGAAATTTTCCTCTTAGAAGTACAGAAAATGAATATATATAGTAAGCGAAAACTTGAAGAAAGTCTTCAGTTTTTCTTCAACATTCGGATTTTTTTGAAAAATTCTGATATATTTTAGAAAAGTTGCTTGAAAATACTAAGAAATTCAAGAGTTCACTTCAAAACAAGATGTACGAATTTAGTGTATAAATGGCACAGTGAATTTTATGTATTTGTATAGAGAATTTTATTTGATTGTATTCATGATTTCTATGATTCAATCCTAATTATTCAGAAAATCTTTATGTATAAATTTGAAAATATCGAGATTTTCCATCGGCGACTGCTACAAAGTTGAAGACATCAGTTATGTAGATATAGCCAGACGTTTTCAAGATGTAAAAGTTAATAGTTATGTATATGATTAAAACCACTTGAATCGGTCCCGATAGGGAGCCAAATCATTCAGTCAATTTGGCGTCGGAACCACATCGACTAAATCATTAAATGTTCGATTCTATATTGCTTATCAATCACCATGAGTGGTATGTCCGAGAGAAACGGAATGTTTCATCAAAACAAGAAAAGAAAGTCAAGCAAAGAGAATACGTACATTTGTACGAGAAGGTCTTTTTAGTTTTGTACATAAGGATAGATTGCATCTGATAAATATTGTAATAATATTTATTTAATATTAACTTATTATATCGTAAATTGGCATAGAAGCCATTTTTGAGAAGATCGGGCTGTTTACGATCAGATTTTTAACACGTAGGAACTTAGATAGATAGAGGTGATCAACGAATGGTGAACGGATCTGATAACGAGATGCCTCTTTGGGTAACTCAGCGATTTTGGATCCTGTAGCTCAATGCTCGTCAACATAAAGTTTCTCTTAGAGAATAAAACAGTAAGATCTTAGTCGAACTTTCGTCTTTTGCCATCAACCATTTTCTTCTGTATTGCTCGCGTTGCACACAGACAGACAACCGGCCAAAGAACCACCTGGCTGTCTGTTTGCTCGTTCCCTGTCACGAATATACGTCTGTTTTACAAGATTAAACAAATAATAGATGCATTCGCGTGATTAAGTCTCCTATCAGAACGATGACAACGTTTTTGTTTAATCTGCTACTGTGTTATTACTCCTTGTATTCACAGATTCGACTCGCCATTCTCTCCAACGTCTAGAAAAAACAAATTGCCATTAGACATAATGCCAGATCAATCATATAATCAACAAATAACACAAGTTGCTACGACAAATCAGCAAAGTCGATAACTATCATAGCAATTCGTCTCAACCTATTCAATTTTCGCGAAGCGCATCAAAAAGCCTGTTTTACATATAAAAGTACTAGAATTAAGACGGTGTCATTACAAAAAGGTGATTCTGCACTCAAAATGTTTTCTACGTAAACGTAAAAGATTTGCAAAACGTCTTGAACGTTCCTTTATATTACAGTGGGATTTAGCTTGATACGTGCGAAAAATACATACGTCGTTTTGATCTTGGTTGTTTGAAAATAATTTTCACATAATGATTAATCGCTTCGCTAACACAAACATCCGTGAAGAAAAATAAATTCAGAATGAAATAGTGAACTAATTTATAACTTTCTGATATATAACTGTTTGAACATCTCGACGAAGTTGTTAGTGAGACTATGTAAATAAAACGAACGGTCTTATCACATCCATTTGAGAAAAGTTCACGAGATGTGAAAATGAGATGAATATCTAATTTTCAATGGATAGGTAATCAGAAAAAACAAAATGTTGGTCATCCTGCTAATTCGAGATTGCATTTCTCAAAACCAAACAAAACAAAAATATCTTTTATTGCACTAAAAAACGTATTATTTGATCTACTCAAGTCCCCTTTCTAGTGGAATATGATATAATATAGGATATAATTTTTACGTATGAAAGATTCTTATTTATAATATGTCTAAGATTATACCTTGGGTCTTCTAGGCTATTATACTGAACTGTATAGCAAAATATTGACCTAAATTATTTGTGATTCTTTTCAGCGTCGCATAGCATAACTACACATTAGTCAAATTCTGTTGGTTCATAGAAAAACAATCAGTTATTTCTTCATCTGCATTAGTAGTTTGATAATATTTCGCCAAGCATGTACAGTATGTTTGCCATCGCTAGGATGCAAAGAGAGCAATACAGAAAAAATGGTCGACGGCAATATAACAAAGTTCTATTCGGCTGAGATTTTGTCATCTTATTTTCCATAATCGAAAACAGAAAACTAGATGACAGTTGTGTTGCGCATGAATTGCTAAGGTGATAAATATGGAATAAGATTAATTATTAACTCGCGAACTCAGTACGTGTTTCTGTCTGACAATGTGTTTTTTGACAATTGATAGACAAGTTGTATCGATAGAAGAACAAACTGTACATGAGAGATTATTTAGAAATAGTTGTTTATAGGGTGATTTTTTTCAAGTTAACTTTCGACGATAACAATATTGATTCACTATAAGGTTTGCGATTACCGAAGGTTCCCGTCTGGTAAAACGGTGATCTTCGCCAAAGAAAAAAAAAGAAAAAAAAAAGAGGTTATAAACAAGTAGATGTAAGTTAAAGTAAAAAGTAAACAAGTAAATAACAAAAAGAAGGAATATTTGGAAAAAAAACGCGATAAAAATAAATACAAAACAGAAACGCGATATGCTTGAAACATGGCTAGTTTTGTGAGTTAGATAGAGCCTTTTGAAAGACAATTGAGATGAAGAGTAGATAACTGATTCTCGAAAATTTTTGTAGTCGGTTACCATAGTAGAGAAAAAAAGAAGATGCTGTTGAAAATCAAACAAATTTAGAATGATGAAGACGTAAAGGTTTGTAATGAGGATAGAGTAAGAGTGAGCCCGAGGGTTAATATGATAAATGTTGACAAACTGTGTCGGTTTAAAATACTTCCACCTGAGAGAAAGTTGCGGGGAAAGAGAAGTAGATATATAGTCACATAGAGGAGAAATAACACAAGCAACAAGTCTGTTTATAAAATCAGGACTAGAAAGAGTGATAGAATTGTCATACAACACACAACAGTAGTCAAGTTTGGGAAAGAACACTCGAGGGAAGAATGTGACGCAGAATCTCAGCAATTGTTAAGCCAGAGACACACCCCAGGTATCAAAAACCTTCCCATCTCTTTGTAAATTCTTAATATAATCTATTGATATACTGTAACGTTCGAGTTATTGTATTTTCAGTTTTCTTCTATAAGCTGTCGATCTGTAAATAATGTAGTAATAATTTGAATGAAAAAAAGTGACTGATGAATTAAGAAAATAAAGACTTATTCGGAGCAATTGTTATTAATTCGACTAAGTGAACATAGCCGCTTCAATTATAGTATATATGCCAATATAACCAACTATGCAACTCGTCCTAAAGCGATGCAGGAACCCTTGTCGACGATAAGTGTGGTAGAAAATAACTAATACTGTAAAATCTTTAAAAACTTTATAATTTGTTTCCCAAAATTGGTGAGTTTCTGTACACTATGTGACTGGTCGATCAAAGCAAGATAGAAGATGCGCCATATAAACGGAATTTCCATGTAAGTCTTAGAGAAAACACTTTTAAAGTCCTGCAGAACTTTCCAGAGATTGACGACTAGTGAAAGGATTTTGCTAAGCGTCATGGTTTAGGTAATAATATGATGAATTTTTTTAGTGATAAGTATTTTTCAGATCATGTCGACGTATAAATATTTGTGTTCAAATGCAGCTCAACACATCCCGACCGGACACATGGATCGACATGTTCTTGAAAGTGAGGGAGCAGATAACTATCTGATGAATTTTTATATTACAAACTACTCGAGTACATATCGAAACCCAAAACAACGGCCAAAGGCAAATATCTTGAGCGACAAATCTTTGACACCGGAGAGCTTATTAACAGATAAAATCAAATTAGAACGTTCAAAAACCGGCTATACGAGTAATGAACGTTATTATTTACCCTATACAAGAACATTAGACGACTTGGATAATCCTGTTTTGGGGCGAATATGCGAAGATAATTACTTGACAACAACACAAACTCACTTTCAACCTTATGAACTGAACAGTGGTTTCGAAGATTTACCACCAAAAACAATAAAACAAATATCAGGCTTTTATCGTGAAAAAGCTGTTCATAATCCAGATTCAAAAGTACCATTGGTATAAGATAAGAAAAAGAAGAATTTAAAATGTTACAACCTAACTTTTTTTCTTTTCTAGATTCCTGGTAAAGAAGCAACCACTTATGGCAGCCAGTTTGTTAAGCCAGCTGTATCAGAGCCCGTAATATTAGGTCAAGTAGGGCCAAAGGAACTGTCTGGTTTTGTCAATAACACAGAAAAAGAACCGATAACAGGCACAGGCGGTGAACGATGGTTATACAAATCAAGAGCGCTTGGACCGTCTGAATATAAAGAAAAATTTCCACCATATGATTATTCGAAGGTAAGAAGAAGAATAGTCTAATATCTACTTCACGATTTTTTTCATAAAACAAAAATGACATATTTTCCGCAGGAAATGAGTGATTAGACATTATTTTTATGACTGCAGGAGAAATGAGTTCTATAAGTGTAACGTGTACATCGTGACATACTTTGAGCTCAACTACCGTATCATATTGATCTCGAAGAAGCTTAAAATATTTATTTAAGGGTGACGATGACCTTCTGAATATTATTACTCCAATTACAAAAGTGACGTCTGATCGCGTAATCAAAAACAGTGTTTTACCCAATGATGATATATTTCCAAGAGAGAAAACGTAAGTACAAAGAGATTGTTATGGTTTATTTATTGTGACTCTACTATGTTGTATTATTTAGGGAATATAATAAAAGTTATCAAGGAACTCAATTTCTTCCAGAAAAGATGGGAAATATTGAAATTGGCAAAAAAGTATCCACTGGTCCGACGACAAATGAAAAGGGTCATGTTCAAACATTTGATGATCCACGACGATTTATTACCACGTATCAGATCAAGTAAGATGTCATTTTACACTCGTATACACACACTTTAATTTCAATTATGAGGCATGAGGTATACTTTGTTCTAGCCATCATTCAATGATTCCACAGGGACGAGATCGAGAAGGGTATACAGTGGGAGGAGTTCAGAAACCGGTAAATAGCGGCTACGTAACTGACGTCAAGGTATGGAAGCCTTTTGAATGCTTTAAAGATGAAAGAGAAGAACGTTTTCGATTAGACCCGTATCAAGTCAGGTTAGTAATATTACGTTATACACTTATTTTTTTTAAAAATGTTTTTGTACATAATTTTTTTTCTATTCAATTTTAGAAGTCTACGAGCTCGCGATCTCTTCTTTGACGATTCAACACATGATAAGAAAAATCGTTTACAAAAACCATTGGAAACATTCTAAGTTGATATTAAACGTCAGTAATATGATATACATTGATACCATTCCGACATCATCATTTTTAATTTTTTTTCTATACATCTTTTGTTTTAAAAATTTTTTCACACAAATTCATTGTTTATTATTCCTTATGTCGAACTTTACATGTAAAAAGCCATGGAAGATATTTTAATTCTATTCTCGTAGATAATATAATTTATTTATACTCAATGACAAAACAATATTCAAACAATTGTTGCTTTAACCAAGAGAGTGCACTGTATTCAATATTTGTTCCATTGACATTTGACTTCCGAAAGTAGAGAACAATGCTGCCCAAGCGGGTAAAATATCTTGAATTTCATTGAACGAAAAACATTGTCCTTGAATATTAATGAATCCTTTACAACAAACAATATGAGTATCGGGGCAAGGTTGTTCTTGATAGCTAAATATAAGACATAAGAGTTTTTCTATAGACGCATCTATTTCCACGATACACTTACTGTAACAAATGACCATCAGCAGAAAAAACCGGCTTCGATGGTGGAGTAACTGCACAACACCAATGACTGAAGTTTAAAAAAATGAACAAAATAAGAGCAAAATAACAGATGGATTTTTTATCGTTCTATTCTTACCTCATTGTATCGCGTTTCTGTTGTTTCCACAATGACAAAAATACTTTTGCACTTTCATCTAAATCGGCTGGATCTTTGGTTTCATAAAAATTCGCTGCAGCTAAAGCTACCGATACAAAACTCAAATACAACAGGATATGCATGTTAACCTCCTCCCTTTTTCAATTTCCAGTAATGATTATTTTTAAAATGAGTTTTTAGTTTCTGTTTTGGTCTTTTTCTTCGGTGAGAATAAGAACACATGTACAGCCATAGCAAAAATATCATATCTACAGTTTGCTTATTGCTGATTTGATCATTGTGGATTTAGTAGGCTCTGAATGTGAATTAAGTTGCAGTGTCTTTATTTTAAATCTGTAAACCAAAGAGTTTTACAAACTTCTACAGGATTCCAGAAAATACCAAAAATCTTGCGATAGCCCCGTGCAACTCTCAGCAACCATTTTGTTTTGTTGCTACCTATAGAGTATAGGTATCACTCATTTTTTGAAAAATTTTCAAGTTTTTCCTCACATTTTTGATTGCGTTGCAATAGGAAATTGAGCTGTTAGTTTCTTGCAAAATTGCATATAATGGAACATTGTCGCTATACTGTTGTTCACTCCAATCTTGGCGGATACGGACTCTGCTTAGAATCATATAATATCTATACGAACCGATTCGAGTGTTCAAGTGAATCATTCGATACAAAACGGACATTAAACAGAAGCAGGGAATGGAATAGATTTTGTCACATCAAAACACAATCAACAAGACAGCAATCACACTACGCGAGAGTTGCGAATGCAGTGCAAAGCTTCTTCCGACGAGTAAACTGAGTACTAAGGACTGTATCTGTGAGAAAGCCAAAGAAAGGGATTTTAACATTCAAGACAAAAAAAACTTGATACCATTAATCAAGGCATGATTAGAAAACTAAGAACTATCCTCTATAATCACGTAACACTCAGTCTGTTACAAGACTACGTTAATTATCATCGAAATAATTTTTTCGGGCGGGGCAAGGGGAGTCAATTGATCCCCAGTCCTTTGTCTAAACATAAGTCATCAGGAATCGGAATTTGTTATTTTGATTTTAAGGGACCACATGTTTTTCATAAAAAACGGTGCATATCACACAAAAGGACTGAATAAATAGGAAGAAGTTTAAGTATATGTTGCTTCGTGTCGTTTACATTCAGCAACAAAATAGTGTAAGCAATATTCTTAATTGTACAATTTTCAAAGGATACTGCATACAACCAGATAGTACTCAAATACTCTGTATTTAAATCTATGTCGTATATTTATAAAAGTTCAAGAAACTATTGTGAGACAACAAAAGTCTGCAGTCAAAAATATTCACGAAAAGGGTTTTTTCCAGACTTCTTCATTAAGCCTTTACACATTGCATCTTCAATATTAAAAATAATTTTCATTCCGATACATCTTATAAGAGAGTGATCTATTTATATTAGTTACGCATGTTCTACGATCATTACTGTAGTTCATGCTTCTCGCATCGCATATTGTAGATGGGATTAAAAAGCTTAGTTTTCCTCATTATCATAAAAAAGTGATTTTCTGCTGACATAGACATAATAACGCAGATGTCATTAAAATTTCCAGAAGTATACAGTAGTTAAGTACAAAGATATATACTTATGTCACTGAATCGAAGGAAAAAATCGAAAATAAAAAACTGATGGTCAAGATGGGGCTCGAACCCACAACCTTTGGCTTATTAGACCAATGCACTACCATTGTGCTACCTGACCTCACATAGAAACCAGGTATAGCCATAATTTATTATTGAATACCCTCAGTTCAATATTCACTAGGATTTGTATAATAGTTTAATTTTTGCTGTGCTTCTCAACTGATTGTTGTATTCTGCTATATGTGAGAATATTAAGATGTACTCTATTTTACGTGCTCAAGACGATTTTTTACTTCAGAATAATAAAAAACATTCTTGTACTTCGAAAGATTCTAGAAAACCTTTTCAAAACCCAAAGATCTTGTGTTGATTTTTAAAGCTTCGAACTGCATAGCATTGAGCAGGTAAAATAGAGTACATCTTAATATTCTCAGATAATTTCGATTGATCTTGACTGGGTTATGAATTTTTTAAGTACAATCGAAAATAGGCAAAAATGATTTATTCTATCTAATATAGGTTTTCTGAAAAACAAATATTACCATGAGATTCAGCGTGGTTGATTGATTACCTATAATTCCATTATTTTCGGAATTATCACACCTAAAGCAATGTGGGGGACTCTCAGCCAATCCGATACCACGCCTGAACCGGGGAAACTCAACAGTTCGCATTTTGAAGAGGACACTTTGGACTATCTATCTATGGAAAAAAAACAATAGATTGCTATCTTAGTTTCCGCAGATCCGAAGTGCTTTTCCAAAGATCTCCTTTCAAATAGTTTCGGAAAAGGGTTTTGCTTATGAAAACATAGGTTATTAAAATTATTCAAAAAACAACCAAGTGCATTGAATTTTGGTGCCGATAGTCGGGTATATGCGACTGTTGGTTTTTAACCAAAATCTAATTATTCTTATAGGAAGGTTCAAAATTTGTATCGCGATTTAGAGAAAAACGGTCAGACAAGCAGAAAATATAAACTAATACTACGTTCGTTCTAAAATTAACTCATACTCTTAGAGTGTCACTTCGGCACTTCGGTCATAAGTACACACACTTGAAGTGAGATTTTTCCCTCTTGGTTTACTCTCAATTTTGAAGTAAAATATTTATTCCGATTTTGAAAGTAAAAGGCTTACTCTCAGTTTCGTAGTAAGGAATTTACTCTCTTTTCAAAAGTAAGATATTTACTTCTATTTTTGGAGTAAGACATAGACTTCCACCTTTAGAGTAAAGCATTTGTTTTTTCTCTTTCGGTGTTTGATAGAATTTGATTTGTAAAATGGATTGATAAAATTTTTGTCATGTACATAAATAAAACAAGATAAGTAGAACAGACTGTATCATGGCTTCCATAAATGTATCTTTATATTATCAGGTGTTTATAAGGTGTTTTATATTATAAGGCTTTGCGTTGAAGTAAATAGAGTTAGACAGAAAGAAATTTAGTAATAAATTTAGAACACTGCTTAGAATATTTATCTTTGTTTTTAGTTTTACTTCAATTTTTGAAAAGTCTAAAAATTTACCCCGAAATTGACTTCCAATATCCTCCCCCTATCTCCGAGGAATCGGGGCGTCCCTGAACAGGAGTTTCTTAAAGGAGAAAGAGTAACACGGAAATATAGACGTTGAACCTCATACTCGTTACAACTACGATGAATGTGATGTTGTCAGTTCAGAAATTGGGTAATAACTTTCAAAGGGCTATTACGAGCAGTATATTTCAGCAGAATACAACAATCAGTTGAGAAGCACAGCAAAAATTAAACTATTATACAAATCCTAGTGAATATTGAACTGAGGGTATTCAATAATAGAGCACTAGCAAATAAGGAGATATCTCTTTTCACATACGATATCTCGTGTGCCAACATTTTTTTGTCTCAGCGCGTCGATTGAAACGAAAGAGAACAGAAAGATATGCATGTGCGAAAAG
>CAJNOQ010005610.1:0-14991 GCA_905250885.1 Didymodactylos carnosus | reverse complement strand
ATGTTGTCCAAAGAACTACAACGTATGATATCATCTCAATTGGTAAACTAGATGATCAGCTATTTGAAATCATCCCAAAAAATTGGGCATACATGTGTAGAGATGTTATGTTAGGATTATTATTCTACCCGCAAACATCGACCATGGCGATAAATAAAAGTTCAACCGTTGAAATTTGGCTTATTACTCCACCACATTTTATCAATGCAAATGATACGGTAACTATAGAATGGAAATCTAATGAATCTAGTCAGTATCCGTGTAACGATTGTGTCACCTGGATGGATTAAAGAATGTACTTATCTGAACACTGTTTCAGCTTAATCATAAAATCATCAACTATGATACTGAAGTTCTTTTTTCTAATACAAATACAAAAAATATATTTACTGTTCACCAATTTGTAATAAAGAATAAAAAAAGAATTTAGGTTCTCTTATGTAAAAAGGAAGAAGTACAAATAAATAAAACGATTGTTAAAACATGAAACTTCATACAGCGAATCATATGACGCCGATCAAAATTCCGGTCGTTATTACAAATTGTCTCATGAAAGATTTTAGTACTACGTAGCTGAAATGAAATGGATAACGACTTTTAACAGACCTTTTACATCACTTTGGAAAGTTTAGCACTTTGACGAATATAGTTCCTTGACGTATTCCCCCTCTTTAAGGATATATCGCGACTGGAAAGAGTGACCAAAGATAAAGTTGTTCGAACAATAGAACAGCCAGATTTGCGTGTCCTAAGCTGAACGTGATGTTGCTGAAGATCAGTGACTGATTAGCAAAAACAGTTTAAAAAATTTTTCTCATGCAAAACTGACAGTGTTGTTTGATTTCTGTCTATAGCAGGCGTACACATTATGGATGTACATATATTTTAAATAATGGTGCATTCAATATACGGTACTAATAGATGATACAGCTGACGTATCATGTAAATCAGACGCTAAAGGGTCTGTCAGAAAGATTAGAAGATTGAATATAATGGTCAGCTACTGTAATATACTTTTTATGACATTTTGTTTGTAGCCATAATTTTCTCGTCATTTTCTTAATAATGCCTACCTATTCCTGCTCAAAAATATTTCTCTTATGAAAACCTAGGCCACCAATTCGTCTGTCGATTCCATATGATTGTTAGCGTTCAGCATAAATGTTCATCCAGATATAGCAAAATTCAACTAGTACTCCAAAAAATGAAATTTAGTGTGTCATACAAGTATTTTTGATGTTTCGATCACATAATTAACATCAATTGAAACATTCACTCTTTGTGTTCGATGGTCCCCAATATCAGCTACAAGCTGCTGTAAAACGATTGGTTTAGTTCTTGAGAATTCAGTAGGAAATAATGGTCGTAAAACGAGTCTGAAATCAGTGTTTTCTGTTATTCTCGTCCCCATAGCTGAATAACCTCAACAGATAAATACGTGATTTTTTTTTCGTAGGTTGTGCCAATTTATATTATTTCAGAAATGTTAAATATCATAGTGTTAGATGTATATCAAAGTAGGAAAACATTTATAATAATATCACCATGCTCACTAGCGAAAGAAGTACTTCAAGCAACATTACCAGACAGTCTTACTCAATAATAAATATTCCTGTAGACGTATGAGTGCTATTAGCACTCCCTAAGTGTCCTCTATCGAATACCATCCAAGGAATTCAGAAGGACAATAGTTTTTCTAAATGATTCGACAACCCAACAATACACTGACATCTGGGCGGACGTTCAAAAGCGATAATTGAAGCATCTATGGTTTAGTGGATGTAGTCACAGATTGTGTCACATTAAATGAATCATTTTTGATCATCGATGATTATACCGTAGACTTGAATTCATCTCGTTGCCGATTGACTTATATGAGAAAATAGAGCTGCATGAGATTGTTAAAAGCTATTTATTGAAAAAAATCCATTTACTAGTGTCCACCAAAAGTGTTTGTTTTTTGAAGTGAGGCTATAGTCTCGGTCTTGATGTCAATTTGATCAAAAAACAAAAGTTTATAACAACAGAATAATTTATACTTGAAATGGAAACCTTAGAAATAAACTTTTAGGACAATAAGTACTAGAAAGCATTGTAAATACTATTGCATTATTTACATAGCTTTAATATAACTTCCAGATGGTTGTTCTTTCGCATGCAGCGTTCCTATGCTATGCTACGAATTCAATAACTAGAGCCATATTTGAAAAGCGTTTAGCAGCATGCGAATCTATTACGCAAGTAAACTCCTACCATTTAATAAATAGATCAAAAAACTACATTATAGAAGTGTATGCTGTTGTATATTATTATTACGTGAGCTTTATTGAATAAAGATCATATTTTTGTGTCCTTACGAACCATTACTGCATAATCAAGCATTTCTATTTTTTATATAACTCTATTGTCAAACTAATATGATCCTACTCCACTCACAATATATTCAGCCGTTGTAAGAATAATTATCAATGGAGGGAATGTACAACATTGTTATTAATACATGTGAAATAGCATCTTTTTCTAGTGATCGAACCATTGTAGACGGAAATTAGCATACGACTCATGCTTCACACTAAACAAGCTACAGAACTTTGAATTCTATGATCACTGGCGTTTCTGATCTTTTAAGCTCTATAAGCATGCTACGATCGTAATAAAACTTTTGTTAGTTTAAATCCATTAGATAAAATAACAAGATGAAATGAAAGAAGATGGACTACTACTATCCATTTCAAAATATAATATACTTTAAAAGTTATTAAAAGAATAGTGAAGTATATTATATTTTGAAATGGATGGTAGTATCGAATCGTCTTGTGTAATACATTGTGGTACGAAATTGAATAAATCACTCGTTACCATCCCACTTCGTATATTTTCTGTGATTTAAGCAAAAATGGCTTCATTACTATGATATTTCACTTTTGCTCGGACCACACGTAGCGATCAGAAAAGGAAGTTTCGCCTTTCAGCTCCACTAGGCGGTATCCTGACAAGGTTTGTTAGCACTATATTTAAATATTTTGATGCTGGAATGAAAACAAATCACGTTAATACAAAATAAATGTTGATATTTTCTTAATCGTTTTGTTTAGCAGCAATGCAGCCCATATATCTTGTTATCAGATTACACATATTTTTAAAAAAAATTCAAATATTTGTAATACTTCAGCATACAATATGATCTGATCGACAACAAAGATTTGTTTTTCGTTAACCTCATTCAAATTATAAATAATTTTTGTGCCATATTAAACAAAAAATTATATCTGCCATTTGAAACTTAGTTTTAAACTTGCTCTAGTAATCAAGGGCCATGATTCCTCGCACACTGACGCTTTTTTCTCTTTTAATTGCGTTACTCCTCATTGTGAGTATCGATGATGCGAAGACATACTCATCACAGCTACGTGAAATGATTGTATATCTTGCAAAACGGCGGTTTTTTGCGAGTAAACCAAGTATCTGCACGCTATCTTGCTTAACATTTCCTTTTCTTTCCTTGTCGTTAGTTATCAAGTACGTGAGCTCTAAATTCAGATAAGGCACAGACGGCTTGTCCAAGCGTTATACAATAACATTTCTGACACAATAAATCACAGTTTTTTCGAGAAGTTTAAGAGCTAGAGAGACACTCTGGAAATTTTGAGTGAGACAAGAGCTGTAGAGCTGACAACGGCCTCAACGGTAATTACGTCAGTGACGTGATTACAAAAGTCCTACGTCTTTGGTATACTACTGCGTAAAGGAAAAAAATCACTCCGCCCAGAAAATAGACGACAACGTACACAAATACTAGTCTAGTGGTGCACGTTGAGGTCGTTCTGCGAGACAAACTCCAGACTATTTTGCAAACTGATTCAGAAAAACCATACTACTCATAAAGATGAAAATGTCTTTTTAATATATTCTAAACTAAGTTTATATACAAAATGCTAGCGCTTCAGCTGGAAACTAGAAAGATCGTTTCGGTGCCTTCATTCTAGTACGATCATGACGTTATTTCTGGCGCTCCATTAACTAACTGAATAGCTAACGCTATATGCATGTATACCCCTGGAAAGCAAAAGTTTGCAAGTGTATTTCAGATCTTTTTCCACCAAAACTCAGCATCAAGGGGTAACCAAATATACCATTGGATAGCCCATTCAATTCTCTATCGAGCAGTGCGTTTCGGTCTTACACAGCTTCTTGTTTGAACGGAATACAAGAGTAGACAGAGAGCCTCTCGACGAACCCATTCCAGAGCGATCAACTTTTTTTTCGTCTTTCTGCTACGCACTTTGAGAATATCACAGCTAAGATAAAATCTCGTCAGCCAAGTAAATACAGATTCTGAAAGCGCCGAAAATGCTCTACAACATAGACTATTTCACTTACCCCATATACCCTCTTCTTCGACTTAAAATTGCAAGTCAATGAACATGAGTAACATTTACAAGTAGAAAAATTCACACTTTTCTTGCTCTTTCTCTGTTAATTATCATTCTTGCTAAATGAACTGGCTGAACAAGAGTGAGACAGCTTTGTAGGCTTTGAAATCCTCTCTTGAAATCCCATTTATCCCTCATCACCAGTGTGCTACGAGTTGCTTCAATTATCACGTAGACGTCTCTCGACAGTGTCATCATTTATTTACATCACTGATTAGTCGGTAGCAGGAATCGGTATCACAATTCGATCGAAGAAAATCACTAGAGCACAGATATTTTCACAAAGATTCAACGTCGAGAACCATCCCAGCCATTATTTCGAATGATTTGACGACAGACATTCGGAACATTGTCGATGTAGCCTCGTATGACACATCTAGAACGATCATGTATGAAAGAATAATTTTTTACCGACCGGCGGTGTGAATGAAACGCAGCTTTGAGATATTCCACAACCGTTGCGGTATTTGTTCGACCTCGAATAAGAGCTAAATCAGATTTACTGTTGTACGAAACAGCTCCAAACACCGCGATGAGAAATTGAACTTGGCTCGTAAACGATGCCGGACGTAGTCGACCATAAGGAATCCAATAAACGATTCTCGAAACGTCAACCTCAAAAGCTTTTTCATCGGAAAAGATTATTCAGGACCAATCAATATGTTAAAATCTCTGTACGAGGGCAACGACTTTCGAGTCAAAAATATAATAATAATTGCAGCTGTTTTGAACTTCATACCTTTATTTGTTGATATTTCGACCTTTAACCGGTCATTTTTAAAATGTATGAAGTTCAAAACAGCTGCAATTATTATTATATTTTTTAATCAATATGTTGTTGCGAGAAAAATAATCTCTGTTCAGTTTTTGACCATTTTTCACTTTCTTCAACTCAAATGAAACTTTGTCACACAGGTTTTAGTGGAATCGATGACCCGTGAAAAATGCTACAAAAGCAGACGAAAATAATTGTTTAAAAAGCTTATACTGATATTATTTATGATACAAATTATACATGTTGTAAATTCTTATTCTCAACTCCGTTTAATTATTTTCGTCACGTTTTCTTTTCTTCAAAAAAGAGTGACGTATACCTAGGAAAATAATCACTATGGTTCTTTTTTTAACATGTGAATATACGACAGAATTCATATCATTCTTATGTGTCACACGTCAGTGTGTGTGTCTCTTTCAATGTATCTGATTTTCATTTTTTTTCTGTTGTGTCAGAAGCAATTAAACATAAATTTAAAATTACAGAAAATTCATTTGATACACATTATGAAACTATTTATTTCTTTGTTTCTGTTTTATGACTATTCGTAACGTTCCAACTGAGGTACAAAACCATGTTTTAATCAAGTATCTCAGTTGAGAAAGCAATATTTCTGCGAAAATATTCGTTTCTCAACTGAGATACATTTTATAAAATATGGACTTCACGATTTTCTCGACTGAGATACAATTTTGACACGTGCGTTGAAACGTGCAATTGTGCAGAGTGCAGTGTACTAAAGTCTATTATTCAATAGTAATAGGTTTTTGATTATATTCGTCCAACAGCATATCGTAAAAGACAGTCAGTTTTGCCACCGCTGCCAAAATCAATATCGTCGATTGTTGTTCCTCCACCTTTAAAAATCACATCAATAGGACAATCTTTTTTATTTTGTGATACACCAGGAAATGATAAAATTTTAGGTTTTGCTTCTCCCGATGCAATTCGATTTCTAGGTAAAAGTTTAGATGATATTGCAGGTAGATTTGTGAGCATGAGAAAGGCCACGTACAAATAATCACGTAGAAGGCTACCATCGACAGTTAAATGCGTAAGTTCTGAATGTCAGTAGTTCCCAAGTTTTATAGTTTTGTATCTCAATTGCAGACATATAGGAATACATCCAAGCATTTGGAATTGGATAATGAACATACAAAAAGCTGAAGAAATAACAGCTATACGTGTTGAACAAGAAGAACAAGGAAGGACGAATAGAAAAAGGAGAAAACAAGATGTTCAACATGATATTCATTTAGTTTCTGCCAAAAATGCATTTGTGAATGATGAAATTGATCTACAAGAATTTCAGCGACTTTCACGCCACTTTGCGTACAACTACTTAGATAGTTAATATAGATACATCATATACCTAATTTCATTAGTACACTGTACTCTTGCACAATAGCACGTTTCAACGCACGTGTCAAAATTGTATCTCAGTTAGAAACGAATATTTTTGCAGAAATATTGCTTTCTCAACTGAGATATTCTCAACTGAGATACTTGATTAAAACATGGATTGTATCTCAGTTGAGAATATAATTTGTATCTCAGTTGAGTCCAAACCTTACTATTATTATTATTTAGCGAATTACTTTCGAATACAAGGTCATCGACTACGCAATATGCAAACAGATATGAGGGTACATATGTTGCTACGTGGTAAATTGCATTACTTAAGGTTTTAACTAGATTACAGAAATGTTTTTAAGAGTACCCCTCTTTTTTCACCCTGTTGGTAAGGTGAAAGGAAAGGTCCTATCGAGCCTAAATTTTCATCACAAATACTTTATACCCCATCTCATCTTCTAAAATTCTAAATGTTTTTTTCGGAAAAACGAAGTATACGAAAAATAGTGAAAATCTTTTAAAAATCTCGGTAAAAAACAAAGAGGATATTCTTGATAGAAACAAATATGTGAAAAATAGCACTGTTAATTATAGACCCACTGTTTGTCGACAATATTCTCTTTTTCGTTAAATTTCACGTCAAATGATGCAGAAGAATGAACAACTGTCTCGTTTAGAGTAAACCTAATTAAGGAAAGGTAATCTTAACTTGCTGAATACATAGTTGAAAAGTGCTCAAAATTCTGTACAAGGCGAGACGATTTTCAATTAGAAAAGTTAATGTTTATCGTTGAGATAGAGTGATGTTACTTTCCTTCTAGCATTCAGCGTTGATCGGATTTAATATTCTGTTTTTTCTGTAGAGTTTATAAGATCACATCTATACTACACGACTTAAACGAGCTGTCTACTAGTGGCGTATACGTCACTAGTAGCTAGGATAGAACACTAGTAGGGCTATAACCAGGATTTTGTTAGTGGATGGACGTTGCCCCAAATTTTTCCAAAGTGGTAGAAATAAAAGAAATTTTTACTTGATTTTCTAACACTTCCATATCAGAACCCTGCTGCCACACTTCTTCAGTAGTAATAACCCATTTTGCGGCACACAGTCGATAACATCTCAGTTTTTTTTAGAGGCCATTTTTTCGAAGAAAAATAAAAAATACTGGAAAAGAAATTGAACGTAATGTACAAGAACAAGAAAAAATGAAAGAAATTCAAGTACATCAAGAAATAAAAACTCATGAGCAGACCATCGGCTGTCACTATTCTATAGGAAACTTTGTTACTTTTAGAGACAACAACTCTGCTCTGAAAGATACTTTGTGTTTCGTGCAAACAATTAGGAACCGAAGATATGACTATAATTGCTAGCCTAAGACTAGAAGAACTCAATATGTACAATTGTAGCCTTTCTATAGGAAGCCTTACTCCGTTTGGAGACAGCAATTCGGCTTGTCCAAACGTAACGGCGTTACGTTTTGGACGCACTAAAATGGAATTATCTCGGAAACTAAAATAGTTAAAAAGCTCATTTAAACGCCATTCGATGCAGCTCGTCGACCCTCATTTACGGTATAAAAATGAACTTTTTTGGATGAAGTCTCGAATTTTGAGAACGTTTTTTGTAGGCTGTGACGGCGTTACGAAAGAAGACCCTTTTTTTCGAGTGCTATCAACAAAAATGTGAATTCCGACAAAGGTACAGGTCATTATGAAAAGTTTTTAGCACAGAACGGGCTATCCGATGGTAATAAAAAGAATTTTTCCAATATCTTCAGTTAAGGCAAAAACATCAAAACATGAGCGTAACGGCGTTACGTTTTTCGGAACGGTGTTACGCACTATTTTTATCGAGCGTTTTTGAGGGACCTAATATGATCAGAAGATTCTGATATTCATACATATAATTATTCGTGCTACAGTTAGCCGATATACGCAAGAATAAAGTCGCTACCTCGGGTTGGAGGGTCAAAAACTGTAAATTAAGTCGGCAAATGTACAAATATGTACAAATTTTCTAAAGCGCTGAAGCTCAAAACCAAATACTCCATTTTGTAGAGAATTAAATTTTCTACGAAACCATATGTTTAGAAATTTATTTTTCGAAAATTTTCTATGCTAAAAATAGAAAATCTCATTTTTGAAATGTTCAAAAACCGGTTTTGAGACTCAAAAAGCAATTTTTATCAAAAAAGCGTTTTAAACGGGCTCTTAGAATTAAAAATTACATCTAGTGATGTATTCAAAATTTTCGAAAGCGAAAATTCTTTTTTTTATAAACTTGATCAGCGAAGTGTCGCGTTACATGGACAAGCCGAACTCTGCTTTGCAAAATACGCTGCGTAAGCATGGATGTTTCCTGCAATAAATTAGGAATCAGGGATATTGCTACAATTGTCAGTTTGGGACTAAAAGAACTTAATGTGTCCCACTGTGAAATCCCTAGTGGATGGCTTGATATGTTTGAGAACTCTGTTTGGATAAATACTTTTCTCAACTTGAACGTTTCATACAATGAATCAGAAAGCACAGACACTGTCTAAAATGAAATAAGCAACAAATGAAATTACCCAATAAATAAAATTTTACTTTTGGTTAATATAACCTTGTTAACTGATATTAACTGTCTTGATAATCATATCATACAGTTGATTACAGGTCAGTTGCCACTACAGCCATCTGACAAATTTGGCTTCATGTAGTACCAACAGCCTCAACGTACATCCTACGTGTTTTTAATTAAGAAGATGTTGGATATTTAAACAGCGTGGAAATATGGGTGAAAGATAAGAAATTCACTTCGGATCTAATGGCTGTCAAAAATCTCATACATCCAATAATAAGTGAAGATTACCGTTACCATGATTTAAATTTTTGTTACCATTTACCATCTATTACCAGGAATTAAAATCCTTTTTATACCATTAGCATTACCATTACCATGTAATGGTAATAGTAACGGTAAGGTAATGGAATTTTTAGAAAATACGATACAGATCAAAAACGGCATTAACGCGAATGAATTTATATTCGTAATGTTAAAAAGCCTAAAACTCCGTCGCGCAAGATCGTAGAAACTTGGCCAGCATCTCATTTTGCTGAGAATTGAAGGGGCCATCTAATGATATGGTTGAAAAACTTCTGAAAGAAATTTTAAGGTCATTAGGTTTTCTAGAGAACGGCTTTTTTCAAAAGTCCCTATCTCAGGACCCCGAGATGTAGCATAACTTTTCTTCATCGAAATATATAGAACTCGACGCGCTCTTTCATTTGATACCAACTTCAAGGTTCTAAGTTAGGGAATGTGGTCAGCAGACGGTCTACAAGTTAGGTCAAATCCACCGGAAAATGCATTTTTTCCGCTGCGAGGGTGAAATAGCTATCATTTTTTTCTAACAAGGCTAGAGACTTGCGATTTTCACCATTCGGTTCAGCTTACTGAGCTCTGTAACATGAGTTAGGTCTCGTCACTGCCGTCGAAGGTCGATGTAAATGGTGGTAGGTTTTATATGGATTGAGCCTACCGTCAATGCCGAAAACATCACTCTCCAGTAGTAGTATCCGTAAAAGTGAGTGTTCGCACTTTCAACTAGAAAGGAATTATCAGCTATTTTGTAGAGTTTTGAAAGAGCGTTCTTTGGATATATAATGTAGACCGCAGTCTAGGGTCTCTCATGGTGAAAAAATAGAAATACTATCGCGGACTATGCTGAAAGGGTCATTTTTAACAGCAATATTCCAAAAACGTGGATGTTCACAGTGTACATAACAATTAAGCAATAGATAGTTTTGGTCGCCGTTTAAAGCTGCATCGAATGGTATATAAGGCTTTCCTTCAAACTTGTTTTACTCTAAAAAAAGTACGAAAAATATATCGCAATGGGTTCGCGGAGCGAAATATTCGTTTCGCCCTACTTATCTGTTTAAAACGTGTAACAGGTTTATAGAAGACTTTTGTACTCTTAGGACAACTTTCGGATATTTAGAGATCCATGCAGAATCCTTGATCCATCTTTTCCCTCTTGACCTCTATTCGAATGCTAGAGGCCTACTACATTCGACCACAGCAGTTTCAATTCTAGTTCTTTAATTTATTAACCGCTTAAAACCCAGTTTTCTCCGTTTGAATGGCATAATGTTCCTTTTCTAGAACAACAGGAAACAGATGCATGTGATAAACCTTAAGATCGAAAATATGATTTTTACTTGTGTATAAATCAGACATAGAAGTACATAGGACTGCATGTCAGAAGTATATAAAGTAAAATAAATAGGCAAATAGATGACTGCCATTGGTTTAATGAATATTTTTAGCCTTCTGGCCATGGAATCAGCCGAGAAAAACTGCCCGTTTACTTTTCAAAGCTCTCTTCCCGTATCGAGCTTTTTTCTAAAATACCGCAGGTTCAACAAAATACCGTCGGTATACCGCGTGGTTAACCGACGGTAACTTATTAGACCACGGTCTAAGAAAATGCCGCACCGTTTTTATCTATTCATCACTGTATTTTGTACCCGTGTAGGTATAAAAGAAACAGAGAAATTCGAGGAGCTTGATTTCTTCCTTAGATTAAACTTTTCTTGTAGATCATACAGACTCACTGAAGTCTGAACTACGACTCGAATAAAATTTCTCTCAATCGCGAGCCTGGCTGTGTTTACAAGTGCTCAACAACAAAAGAAAAACGAAAATTAATTGAAAATTAGTTTCGAACTCCTGTTCTACGTGTTCATAATGCCGAAATACCAGACGGTACCACTGGTTATACTGATTTTAAAACGTGCAAATGGTTTACCCTGGGCTGGGTAGCAGCATAGGGGGTAACCCCACCAATAATCGAAAATTCTTTTTTCTCACTGTACTCATCAATGTTTTCTTCTACTATGATATATTTAGCAAAAGCGTATTACACTAGTGGAAATGAAAATTTACTTATCCCCCTTAAAAGCCTCGTGCCAGCCCTGTCTATACCGAAGACTTCTACTTTATATAGGCACTAAAGTGCATGAAATATGGTCAGCTGCATACAGTTTTGATATAAATCCTGGTAGTACCATAAAGGACTTCGAAATCCTACTCCTACTTTTTGTTTTTTGCCATAAGGCTCAAGAAACGGCATTTAACATACCACAAAATATTGAAAAAAAGGCAGTTAACAGGCACTGTTTACTGTAAATTTTTTGGCTGTTATAATGGCAAAGGCAGGCATTTAACTGTAGGGTGATTCAGCGTTTTCGATATAACTTTGGCGAGGTGGGGATGTGTGGTGGGGCGAGCGTTCGTGCTTTAATAGTTCATTGGCTAAAAGGTAATGCATTGGAGTGATATTCTTTTCGCTTTTACAATTGATAATATCATAAACAACTGAGAATATCTTTAGCCGTTTAATGGACGATTTGAATAAATCTTTGTTCACTGTATCATATAATATGTAATCAGATTTCATTTCTCCAAATTCTTTTTCATTCGAAGTTAATAGTCCAACAAAAAATTTTAATATAAGTGGAGCGCAGTCCCAGTATAGCTGGGATGTAAAATCAGCTAATAATTCATGTTGTTCTTTTAATTGTTTTAAGTAATGGTCATTTTCATTAATATCTTTACGTAATATTTCCAGTGCAGCAAATAACGTTTCTAAAATATCCACAATAAATACGAGTTAGTACCGGATTAGTATGTACAGATACTGAGTAAAAAATTTGTAGTAGGGCAAGAATTAGCATCATTTTTTACAGCCACAAAATGGATCTTACAACCAATGAATGACGTACAACATTTTGTTCTTGTATCAGGTTCATTTGCACCGTAAATATTATTGTCAGGTATAATAATGTTGTTTAATGTTTTCAGCATTAACTTTGGATAGAATGAATTATCATTCAATGCAACATGGATACCATCATAAGTACTCCTTTTGATGAACTGTAGTTTTTGATAATATTTCGTTTCAACTCATGCTAGAACGGAATTCGTTCGAATAACTGATTCGGTTATTAATTCTTGACGCTGTTCCAAAATACTTGTATATTTCAGTTTTAAACTCAAAAGAGGTACTAATACACCAGAGTTGTAACCTGTCAGGAAATACTAGACCGGTCCGGTCCGCCCGGTTTAAATTTTAGACCGATCCGGTCCGGTCAGTCACCGGCCGGTCGAAAAATATTTTCAGACCGGTAAAAACCGGCGAGTTCATCAAGTTTTTTCAAGTAATAACTTTGATATTAGGGACAAACTTTTGTTCTGAATACCTACAGATTTTTACACCTGTCTTTTCTCTAATGCTTATACTGGAATTCTAATACCAAAAAACCAACCAATATTTTCAGGATTGAGTTTCTTCTGCATGGGATAAGGTTCCTTCCCACAAAAGTCGGTATTTAATTTCCATTTCTTTTGTTATTTCGTTCAAATTTACGCGAGAAAATGTATGTATACAATGTATACATACATTTTCTCGTGCATACTTCTATGCATACTATACATAGAAGTAATAAAGTCAAATGAATGGTAAGATCAAAAATCATATTATTACATATTCAACTCACAAACTATATGAAACACATATGTACAAAATAAGTGTTATTATTTCGATATTGGCCATACCTTGTTCAAGTAAGCTTCTTTTAATACAACAAGTAATTCTGCACATTCCAGATCCAGTTGAGATCTTTGTTCTGTAACAACTTGTCCAGCCACCGAGAAATGTCGTTCAGATCCAGCTGAGGAAGCTTGTATTACAAAAACAGATTTAGCTATTTTGGATAGAATTGATAAAGTTTGCTGTTGTTTGCGCTAAAATATTAACGGATTATTATCTTCAGATAACTTGTATGATGTATTTTCATAAATTTGGATTTGTCGTTCAATGTCAGTGGTAAATGAATTTGCTGAAACTGTGATTAAAGAGGCTGTTGCTCGTTCACCACGCATTGCTGCAAAAGGATCTTTTTCTTTTTTTTTTGGTGGTGGTGAATTAATTTTATGTGATGGTGGATTTGTTGATAAAATAATATCCTTGTAATCGTTAGTCAAAATATGAATACCATCTTTGATTAATTTCGTCTGTTGATCTAAATATGATGCATCTGTAACAAACAATAAATCTTTAAATGTTGGATCAAGATAAGTTACGATTCAATGCAATTGTGTTCTTGATGTCCAATATTTTTCGTTGAGTTCTTTAGCAATTTCAACTTTTAGTAAATTTATAATTGAATTTTTTCGTTTGTTGTCGATAGTACAACATTCAACCATTGAATAATAGCTTGGAATAACATTTCGCAATGTTGGTCGCAATGTTGAACACCAGTAACGGTTCATATGATTGATGTAAACTATCGTGTATAAGAAAGTATGAGCGCCACGGACGTGTACCACTTGTACGTTTCAATGTTCTAGGTAATTTGAATTGAATCCTGCCGCTTTGTTGACAATAAGTACGAAGATTACCGACCGATGTACAGAAATTCTTAAACTCAGTATTATTTATTTTCAAATTTTCCCATGCTGTTTCCAAAACAGCATTGGTTCGGTGTGCTAAACAAGGATATCTTGCTTCATCAGTTAAACTTAAAGCTTTGATCATGTTTGATCCCTGATCAGTAGTAACAGGTGTATCACCAAATGATAAATTAAATGATTGGAAGATTTTTTCAATTTCATACCAAATATTAATTCCAGATTTTTCTTCTTCAAAATGTTTGCATCTTAGTAATGTATGTTTTAATTCATAAATATCATTAACAAAGAACACTGTAAAATCCAAGTAACTTCTCTTCATCAAATCATCAGTCCAAAGATCAGCTGTAGCTGCTATACAATGTTGTTGAATTGGTTTGTCTAACAAAGAACGTATTTGATGAGTATATTGATCAAATTTTGATAATGCCTCTTCCCGAATAGTTTGTCTGCCATAAAATATATCTTTAACATCTACTAAACCAATATTAGCTCCAATTTCAATACCAGCTTGAACTAATTTTAAAATACCATCATTTTCTAATGAATTAAATGAATGTGAACCGGCCATAACAAATTTTAATTCAACATCTTTAAGTTTTAATTTATATTTTTCTGGTAATACTTTTTTATTATAAGCAAATTTTGGTTGAATAGCAGATGTTGTTGTTTGAACGTTTTGTCCTTGATTATTAGTCAAACTTATTTTTAGTTTCGATTTACATTGTTTTAAATGATCATGTATACCATTTAATCCATAATTTTTTCGTTTACCATCATCATCTTTTTTAGAATGTGTTCTATAAGCCATATAACAATGATTACAAACTGCCCAACCTTCTACTTAGGGCAGTCAATAAATAACGCTTTTTAAACATTTAAAAGAAAAGAAAAGATTTTTTTTTTAACTTTTATTTATTTCATGTTCAAAATAATCCCCTTTAAATTTTATGCATAATTTCATT
>CAJNOQ010005609.1:0-14992 GCA_905250885.1 Didymodactylos carnosus | reverse complement strand
ATAGAAAGAAGCATCGAAAATTTTCAGGGAACACATATTCTTGATCGCCGTAAAATTCTCTATCGAATGGTGTCTGAAACATCGAAAAAAAAATTTTTTGCTCGAATTTTGCTTTGCGTGCACCTTATATTTGTGTTTCTTTTTTGTTTTCACTATCTGTCATCTACTTGCGGCTACTAAAATATAAATCAATCAATCAATCTAATGATCTATTGTAACGAAGATGAAAACATACGAGAGTGATGACTGAAGCACCACCCTCACCCTCACAAAAAAAGTTAGCCAATGATAAAAATTGTGGCTGTGGGCAGAGGGTTAGTCAGAACTGAAATTTCACTTTTATCTAAGCAAATCTAGAATTTTACTAAATTCCACTTTTGTCTACAGCATATATATATATAAAGTTACCTGTTCAAGTCTGCATTGATTGTTTCTTCTTGATTTAACGGAGGGGGCCATCTGACTTTTCCAACTCGTACAGTTTTAGCTCGTTGTTGCTGTACCTCAGGTGATGGGCGATTGACCGATGATTTAACATTTTGTTTATTGATACTAAAAACAAATGAAAGATACATAATAATAATAATAATTCATTATTTATACTTTATTGCAGTTGTTTGAATATCATTGATTGAATTATCATTTTGATAAAGTTCGTTGGAAATTCGATCTATTAAACCATTATGATGTTCAGACTCTATTTGTGCAGCACAATCTCTCGTTGATGCCACATTTAAATTTGACATTGATAAACGTTGAACATTTAGTTTTAAATCGTTAAGAGATGAACTATTTACGTAAGGACTTTTGGTACGTTGCGATTCTTCTTGTTGATGTTTGTTTTGATTCATTACTAATTGGGAAATTGTTTTATCATGCGCTGAAAGATAAAAAACATTTTTTGTATTTTATATTCATGATGATTTTGAGATATAATGGTCTTACGTTCAGGTGTGCGAGAAATTAATCTGTCTTGCTGACTGTTTGTTCTACTTTGCACTGTATTTTGCAATTTTCGATTCATCTAATACATTGTACAATAGAATCTTGACGATTATTTCCAAAAGATGTTCAATCTCACTTACTTGTGAATTGGCTGATTGTTTGAGATAAACTGGTAAATATTTTTGATAATTTATCTCAATAACAGGTACAAACATTGGACCATTTTTTGTTGTTGATGATGTATTAGTTGTCGTGGTTAATCCAGGGATTGTTGTTGATAAACAAACAGAAGGAGATAGAGGAACTAAACTAATTTCATCTTTTGCTGCAACAGCGCCATTTAAAAATGGTTTTGTAATTACATTGTTATTCTTATCAATACCCATTCGATCATCATCACCACTAATATTATTCTTTGTTTGTGGTGGAGAAAATAAGATGCTAGTAGATGAATCCAGCTACAGAAAAAAAGGAATAGATGTTGAACAAATTCTATTTTCTACCTTCGTACAATATATTCAGTAACGATTGAAGACACAGTTCACGTGAAAGATGTTTAAAATTGACATAAAGGCTACTTAGGACTTTCAGTGTCTGTAAAAACAAGGAGCACAGTGAACGCAAACAACTAATCTTACTTTGTTCCAGTAACTCGACAACGGCGATGCTATAGGCTCTATACTACTAACAACTACCAGTATCAAGATCTTTCAATCTGATAAAATTTTAAAGTTCAGCTGACACAAGAATAAAGAAAGAAAGATGTATGTTGTTGTTAGACGTTTATTTATGTACATAAAGATATAATTAATTTTTAATCGTTTAAAAAAGCACTTTGTTTTCAATCACACTTTTCTTTCCTTTAACTTTTGTTGTTATTCTCAATAGTGTATCATCAGATTGTTCATTAAATCGAGGTATGTATGATTTTGGATGAAGCAATTTTTGTAAGTCTTGTGATTGTGCTGGTGGTGGTCGACGACGACGTTGGTGTTGTCCAGCATGCGGATTTTGACTACGCATTTTATCTTTTGCTTCAGCACGAAAACCGCGTGCAGGTTCTCTGTAGAGAACGCTCAATGCTCCATTTCTCTGATGAAAGTTATGAGGTCTATTTCGATCAGAATGTTTTGTTAGATGGTGATGATAATGGTCTTCACTCCATTCATCAACTGTTGTATCTGTTTGCCAACAATTTCGTTCCATATGCATTGAAGATGATACATCACACGATGTTGCTTCTGATAGAACATGTTCATTCTTATCAGTCTCTGCAGTGGTGGTAGTAGCTGTGGCTGTTAAAAAAGACAACATACTATCATTCCATGCTGAATTATTTGTGTTCAAATTTTGATTTTCATCTTTCTTTTTAATTCGTCTCTTCTTCTGTTGTTTTAATTTATCATAATCTTTATTGGCAGTAACAGTAACAATTTCTTCTTTGGATTTTTTATTCGTTTTTTTCGGTTTTGATGATAAATCTGCTACAATCACTTTTCGCTGACCATCTCTCTTATGTAATGATACTTTTTGACGTAATAATGATTCTACTTTTGAATTTGATATTAACTGAAAGCGTTTTTGGTTATAGGTAGATATTTGAATATCATTGATTTTCGCTGCTGTTCGATTAATATTTGGTTCTAACAGAGCACGATCAAATAAATCATCGAGAAATGCTTCAACATCTGATTTTCGATTTGGTATCGGTATTTCAGAGATAGTGGCAATAGATTCTGTACCTGCAGCTAATCTTTTAACAAACAAGAGGATAGGTCGAGTATTAAGTTGATTGTTAAACAATTAGTATGCTCTACTTACAGTGGATTTTTCTTTTCAAGTTTTTTCGTTTGTGGATAGCCTTGAGTATTTCGTGCACTT
The DNA here is from genome assembly GCA_905250885.1 of Didymodactylos carnosus. Classification (NCBI taxonomy): domain Eukaryota; kingdom Metazoa; phylum Rotifera; class Eurotatoria; order Philodinida; family Philodinidae; genus Didymodactylos; species Didymodactylos carnosus. The sequence continues at coordinate 12,166 of CAJNOQ010005609.1, read as the reverse complement.
TTGTTTTTAACGAACCTGTCAACGAAAAAGAAGTTTAGTACATTAGTCAAAGGAGATGAGAATATACGTTAGCCCAAAAACGAAAGACACTCTTCTAAGGCACTTTACTTTGTACTAGGTTTTGAATCTTTCGCCTGTTCCTCTTCTCGGTCGGTATATTGTTGTTGATAATCTTGTTGTATATCGGATTCACCACTTGAAAACTGATAATCATCCTGATTTTTACATTCAATCTAGAACAATAGTCGCATAATTAATATTTTCAGAACAAATATATTTTGAACACAAACTTGATCCTTTACATTTGGTGCTGATAAACCTAAACAATGAAATATTATGATGGTTGATTATATCAAGCTGGTGTTTTAACAGGTACTTGGCTAACTTTTCACTCTTTAAGAACCTCCTTGTACAAAAATGAAATGTCTAAAGTGTTCAAAATTTAAATTAAACCCTCGGTAAATGAAGATTACAATGCAATTTTTATTGCAAAATAATCGCAAGGAGTCGAATGGAACTGTTTGTAAGATACTTTTTTCTCAGAATCTGTAATAGTGTAGAAATCAAGTTGGCTGCAGATGAATCTAGGCATTACGGTCTGTAAAATACAGTATTTTTCGCTTCTGTCTTCATTGCTTTCTGGTATGGATTTTAAGTTAGAAGTATCAACATTTGCCTGATAGCTTTCGAAAAAAGTGCACGTATCTTGATAATGGAAGCAAAATTAAAAAATCGTTTGAAAGAGTTGTAGATTTAGGTGCGCAGATTCGTTTGAAACTAATCTGATTTTTATACGTATTGTTAATCCTGAGAACAACAGTGAGCTCCGCAAAAGGGGAAATGTACTCTGCATCTATTGTCGTATGATTAAGACCTACAGAAAAATGATTGTCCACTCGAACAGTGAAAAAAATTTCATCCCTAAGGCCTTTTTTATCAAAAAATAAAGATTGAAGATGTTTTTGTTACAATAATACTATTTTGAGGTATAGAGAGTCCTTCTAAATTAAAAACGATGATTTTCAATGATGAAAAACTCAGTGAAAAATGGCCATTTTGGGGAGGTTTCTGAGTGAGCAACGGAAACTCTGTATTAGATTAAAACTCCATTAATTATTACCTATGTGTTCATATTGCGGGGGATGCACTGGTCCGATGGAACAGACTGAAAAGTCACCATAAACAGATGTTGGATTATCGATACCATTATAATCGCTAGAAGAAAAATAAAAAGATATTGACGAATAATGTCATGAAAAGAAAGTAGTCAAAATGCACCCATGATAAAAATGGCATCATGCTAATTGAAAATAAGAGAATAAACATGCTTATAATAGAGAATAAAGCTCGTGAAGTAGTATATCCCATGTTTATTATTGTTAACATGCATCGCCGATAATAATCCTTGATTGTTGTTATTTCATGCATTTCAGTACCTCACAAGAATAGCCTGTTGTTCGTCTATTTGAACAACTTTTGAACCACTTCTCTTCGTTTTCGTCGATGCTGGTGGTTGTATTGAAACTCGTCGCTTACTATGACGTTGATTATCATCCTGAGTGATTGTTGAACATGATTTTCCACTTAACGATGAATTTTTTGACGAACGAAAACAACGAAGAGCAGGAATTTTTGATAAGAAATGTCCGCCACATCCTGAATCTTTTGTTTGATGCGATGATGTTGTCAATTTTCTTACAGATGACACTGTTGAATTAGGGTGGTTTTGAACAACTTTTAACGATGATTTTTGAATCTGTTGGGTCTTTTTGATAGATGGTTTTGGATGTAACTGGACTGTTCGGACTGTTTCTGACGGATGAGGTTGTGGTTTAATACTTGACCTTTGCGTATCTCTGCTGAATGGAGTGCTTTTGTTACTTGTCCTCGACGGAGGCAGTGGTTTTGGACTTGGAGGAACATAGGTGATCATTTTGATTGTAGATGGTTTTTGTTGAACTTCTTCTCTAGCAATCACTTCTGTTATGGTTGGAATTATACTTTCTTGTGTACTAGCACCTTCAGCACTACTACGACTATCGGTTCGTTGACGTATTAGTTCATTTTTGTGTGAACTAAACGATTGTACTGATGGGTCTTTTAATATTGATAGTGGCTTGTCATCAATGTCGGATAGTGGATTCTCTTGTTCATCAGCACTTCCACTTTCAGAGGATGAATGTTTACTAATTTCAATGTATAAGGGAGAATGATGTTTGCTGTATTTTCGTGATTGATTAGTTCGTTCAGGACTGGACTTGATACCATCGCTTTTTTCATGATCAGAACGCTGATGAGATGATGTTAATTTTTTATGTCTTACTGATCGAGCTGATTCTTCACAACTAGCAGGTGTCGAGTTCTTTGATTTTCGTCGGGGATGTTCAACGTTTAAGTACCAGTCAAACACAGAGTCTCTATGTCGATATCTACAGATAGAAATATCTGCAGATCACACTCTCTCTCTCTCTCTGGCATGTGTTAAGAAAGATAGGGAAAAGGTGACTATCGATTAGCTAAATTCTTTTCAAAATTTTTTACCACTATTAACTTCAAATTAGAGGTGAAAACAAATTTTTCTCGAGAAAAAAGTGATAGTTTACCTGAATGTGGTATTTCGTCGTTTTTTTGATAATTTATGTTCATTATCAGTATGGACAAGAAAAAATGATTTACACATTGGAAAACAGGGAGCAACCTCCATTTCACTAATTAAATCTAATACGTAATCGTATCCCATCAATTCAACATTATCATATTCGTCCTTCAATGTTAGCGACCATCCATTACGATAGGCTGCATTATGTATACCACGTGTCTCCAGTAAAGTTGAAGCAAAATCTTCGCCAGTCATCCATGATTCAACTTCTCCAACAATTGGATAATCTAAAATAATATTGAGATAATATATTAGATTCTATTCATTGAGAACTTAGATTATTACCGTCAGCAAATTGAACTTTGAGTGCCATATTATATGCTTTTGAATTTGCTGCCCATTCTAGATGTGTGGGTGGATATGTTCGTGGTGAATCGGCTACACCAGCAAGTAACAATTTTCGTTGACAATAGGGTTTTGATTCGTCAGTTCCATTATCCGACACATATCTAATACATGAAGCAGTATATATATTTTCCAGCGATCATACAAAAAATACAATGGACTATTTTCTTACTTGAGTAAAGATTTGTACAAAAATGGTGACGGTGAAAAACAGCTCATAGAATTTAACATTAATAGCCATGCTTTTGTTAATTTAACATTATCAATATTATTCCACGTTTGATTACAAATTTGAACGAAAATTTCATCGCGCAATATTTCATTCATAAGACCCTTTCAAATGAAATGTTATTTATAGATACATTTGTAGAAACTGTCGATCAAACTTACCATTTGGACAATATAATCTCCTAGTACACGATCACGCTTTGTGTCATACTCACTTGTATTGACAAATCTTAAAATCTAAATGCAAAAGTAGTCGTCTTTCTCTGAGTTTACATTTTTCGTACTTATACGAAAGTGTATTCTTAATTGGCTTTAATAGTCAAAAAATACGTTAAATATTTCAAAATCAACGCTTTCGGGAATGTGCCGTTTCCACTGAAACGACTTCTGTATTTCTTTTCGATCTTGTCGTTATGTAACGTGTTTAAAATAATACTGTTAAAACGTGTTGAAACAGCTCGTTATCGAGTATTTCCTAATGAATTTTATAAAAAGTCATTTTTAGTATCGTTTCTAACAATTTTTTTGTCTGGGATATCGAATTGAATGTGGTTTTAGCTCGAATAAGTTTAGTTAGACTAAAGCTCTCAATAAACCGTTCGAAAGAGTCGAGTAGATATGACTATGGTATCTCTGCATTCGTTCTCAACAGATGAGAAGTATTTCCAATGCATTACGAAAAATTCTAATAATCAAAATAATTATATCTGATGAATGAAATGTTTCCTTTTTTGAATTGCTTACACGTTTGCTAACGCATTTCAAAATTCCAAAATACGACGTTTGAAATGAATAAATAAAGGAAAAATACGTTTGAATGACAGTAAAAAAAGCATTCATTTTCAAGCCGTTAATGTCTTTACGGTCGTTGAAAACGAAATATATTCTAGGCGGATACACGATATCTATTGGGAAAAAAACATATTTGTGTTTACCAGTTTGAATAATGCTAATGCCAATTGGTACTGTTGTTCGTTAAACGTTGCAGTTGTAAATGGTTCATTGATTGGTACTAATTTTCTATCCCATTTTGCACCACACTTAAATAATATATGAAATTTTGTAATAAAATTTAAATATTTCTAAATATATCTTTTCTATTATATTACCGTTGTGTTTGACATGATATATTTCATAAATGGATAATTATTAATATCATCTGGTAGTGAGAAATGTTCTGTAATCGAGTTGACGGGTTGTGTTGATTCATACAAATGTTGATTTGTATGTTGTTCGTCCCAGGCTATAAAAATATTTATAATATTGAACAATAATCGTTTTAAAAATGTCACACATGCCTACCATCGATACGACTATAGACAAGTGTCAATTCAGCTGGTATATCCAATAAATTAAATGGTGTAGTCTACAATGTAAAATCATTCCATTGCTCTAATATTTTATAGACAGACATAAACTAGAATACTCACATCATGTGCAGTTATTTTTGACATGGAACTTCGTCTAAATAAATCAACAGTATGGTTACAATATCAAACAAAACAGTTGAATATCTCTATTTGTTAACAATAGTCAGAATCACTTACTCTGAATATAGTGTATTAGAACTAGAATAAATGTGACTTATAGCGGTTGAATGTGAAAAACATGTATCATCAGATGTAAGTGAAAGTAATGATTGGGATGTTTTATTTGTTAAACATGATTCAGAATCAATTGTAGATATTTTATGCTCTTGACTAATACTACTACCGTAAAGATCAATATCAGGTGACATCGATATCATTGCTCGTGCTATCGATGTGCCAAGACTCATTTTTCGTTCAACTTTTGAACGTTTTACAGTAGATAATGACATGATGTAAAAAACTGTTAACTGAAAAAAATGAATATCAACGGTAAACTTTTGTCATTGTTTATTGTCCGTTCATTGCTTAATTTGTCTTAATCCATTTTATAATATTTATGTCTGTGACATTTAAAAAAATTATGATTTGTATACAAAAAAGAAAAAAGGTCTATTCAACAATGTTTAACAAATTTGATTAAACAAAGCAAAAGAACATGAAGGTTTACATGACGATGATATTCATATATATATATGACAACTTAGCGTCAGGTAGATCATTAATCTCAAACAAAAAAAAACTTTTTAATTTTCTACTTTTTTTTGTTAATTTCTTTAGTGTCTATAGTTGTTATTTTTGACAATATTAAAATAAATTTTGTCTTATTTTATCGCTTTATAATGAAATATTAACACTTACTTTTCTGACCATAGACGATAAGCTTTTTGTAAAATGATAACAGCATTTCTCTGTTTTATAAATTGATTTCGTTGTATAAAACCTTTTAGTGTACGTTGTATTGTTAATGCTGCTTGATTTAATAGGAGAGTACGTTGTTGTTCCAATTGTTGTTCTAATGACTCTCTTAAAAATACCTATTATAAAACAAACATATTTTTTTCTTCTTCAATTTTATTCATTGAACATATTCTCATACTTTTGTAATGCCAATTTGATATTGTGAAGCAAATCTTGACGGTAAACCACTAAGAACACGAATTGTTGTTTCTTTTGGATCATTTTCTAACAATGATCCATTGAGAGAATGATGGTGATGATGATGAAAATGTAAATGACGAAGATCAGTCTGATAAAAACGATCATTTAACAAACATCGATATCTAAAAAAAAAAACAGAAAAGAAAAAGATTCAATCAGATTTCAGTTCAAAAAATGATGAAGTTAACTTACCGTTTAGCAAAATAATCAAATTTATATCGTCTTGGATAACCGAGTTTTCTTATTCTTATTGTTTCAAGCATGCCCGTATATTTTAATTGTTCTAAGACCACTGATAATTCTAATTTATTCGCTAATTTTTCATTATTAGGTTTAATACAGCGAATAAAGTACGGATTACATCTTGTCATAGTTTCTAATAGATGACTTAATGAATCATGAAATCGAGCTGAAACAGTGGGTGTTTTCGCTTTCATTGTTATAAATCGACCCGTTTTAAAACTAAAACCTCTGAAAATAAATTAAAAAAATTTGAAAAAACATCAGTTTTTGACAGAATTAGAATTTTCTATCATCGTACCTATGACTTTCGTATAATTCTCGAATATCACGAAACATAAGCGATAACATCTAGAATAATAAAATCATTCATTTTAGAAAAAACACTTTAATTATGAGTTAAATTATACCGTATTTCTGCTTGATGAAAATAAATCAATTACATCACTTCGAAGCATATCTCGATTTTTATCTAGAAAACCTCGTACCTAAAATGAAATTGTTTAAAATAATCATTTCACATTTCATTTTTTATTTTTTTGTTTTACTTACGTCATATTCAACTTCACCTGCATAATGTTTGATACTAAATATTGATTTTAATAGACGAGGTTTTCCATACAATGGATTTGTTTCATGAGCAAAATGACATTTTTGTAAAAATGATTGATCAGTTGCTCGTGGAAAACTCGATTCATCATCTAAAATTGGTATTATTCCATGTGGTTTTTTAGCAATTAAATCTAAACAATCCGTATTATCCGTAAATTCAATTCGTTTCCATGATAATTTTTCTTTAATATATTCTTCCTTTAATAATAAATAAAATAATATTTATTATAAATAAATCTATTTTATTTTAAACTTACTTGTTCTAATTTAAATACATGTCGATTAAAATAAAATTGTAATGCTTCATTAGCATAATTAATACATAATTGTTCAAAACTATTGAGAGAAAAATTTTCAAAACCAAATATATCTAGGATGGCAATTGAATTTTCAACATTTATATTTGCTCGTACAATTTGATTTATACGAGCAACTAACCAACTAAATAATGTACTATATAATGCTTTGGCAATGGCATCTCTACAAATAGAATTATTAATATTTCTATTAGTAAAAGAAAAACTATTTTTTAAATTATTTTTTTCTATAATATAATAAATTACCGTGAATCGAGTGCTTGATCAAGATTAAATGGTGTTAATAATCGTTCATCACGTGCTTCTGTTACTTTATGTGTTAACTTTTGTAATAGACCTTGATCATTTAAACCAAGTAAATGTGCAGCCCATTCAATTTCTGATTTTGTACTAATTTGAATTAGATCATGACCAGATTCATCCTAAAATGAGAAAACAAAACAAAAAAAAATTGTTTAAATTAAACAAAAAACAACTCAATTTTTAATTCTAATAACTTACTAAAACACGTGTAAAATAAATATTTCCAAGATGTAAAACGGCTGCTAATATTTTAAATATTGTCTCTTGTTCATTTTTAGCAAAACTTAATATTTTCATTGCATTTAATAATGATTGAAAATCATGAGTATCATCTTTTGTTGATATAGTACAATTACCACCCTATAGAGAGTATTTTAATTTTAATTATTTACTATGGAGTTTTAGTATAAACATACTCGATTTAAATAGAAATATTTTTCAGGAGTTGAAAGACCTATATAAACAGAAACAAAAAGAATAAATTATCAGTAACAGATGAGATATTTAGCAAAAAAAGAGGAAAATACACGTTCTTTTTTTAAATTTCTTTTATTTAATAATAAAGTATCGATTCTAAGTCTGTCTTCTTTAATAAATAGCCGTGTTTTATTTCAATTAAGAACGATAGAAACTCAAGGAAGAAAAGAGACTAAATGATAAAATGTTTAAATATTTTTCGTACTTTAAATGAAATCTAACGTTAAAAATAATTTTAGAATTAAAGATTAATATTTTGGTTATATATTTAATAAAAAACTAACTTCATATTAATGTCATAGAGAAAAAAATTGTTTTCCATGCTAACAACGTTTCCGAAAGTGATAATAGTTCCCACCTTTTTCCAAATCTAGTTCAAACTTTGCTCAAATATCTGTTACATCTATGAACACATAGCCCAAGTCTTTCTAGATCTTACAATAGATTTTTTTTAACATAAAATCCTTTTCTCTTTACAAATGATATATATCAGAATCAGCATGGAAAACTGAAACAAATGATATAGTTTTCAAATATTTTTAATGCTCACTGCTATCCACATGAACATTTAGCAAAAAAGACGAAATCGACATTTTTCACTTTTTTACTAAATGATTATTAATCTATTATCTCAATCCTTTTTTCCTAGAAGAACAATTGTTCATCTCTATGGGAAGAATGAGAAAGGGTAAATTTTATTAAAAATAAATCGAAAATATCGACGAAATTCATTTTGTTTTGACAACTGAAATGACTTTAAACATTGAAAGCAATACCAATAAAGTTCATGCTAAATAGGTATCCCTTAAAACACTCGTTCACTATAATCAATTTTTCTGTCTTTCAAATAAGTTCCAATTTTGTACAAATACTCTTACATGTATACTACATTGATGAAATTAGTGCCATCTTTTCGAGATCTCACAATAGATTATTGAAAAAATCCTTAGTTTTTTGACATAAAATCTAATTTTTTCCATCATGTCCGCCAAAAGTATCCATTGTATAGTTACGTACCGTATTTTCGCTTCTCATCAACGGAAAGTCCAGCCAACAATTCGTAGAAAACATGATAGTTTCGTTCATCAGTTGAATGGGTCACAATACGAGATTTTTCTAGCAAATATTCCGATATTTTAGCACCGACAATCGATTTTCTAAAAAAAAAAGAAGAACATCTTTGACTTGTGTTATATAGTCTTCTACAGAAGATATTTCTCATACAAATTGAAAATCAAATACTTACTGTTTATAATAAACTTCAATATATTTTCCAAATCGACTACTATTATCATTTCGAACAGTTTTTGCATTTCCAAAACTTTCAAGAAGTGGATTTGCTTCGAGAATTTGTTCTGTTGTTAATTTATATTCACTTGGATTAACCTTAAAATAAAATAAAATTTCGATATATTTTTAAACAAATTTAAAAAAAATTAAATTAATTAATTTACTGCTGCCAAATAATTCATAATTAATTTTGTTGATTCAGTTTTACCAGCACCAGACTCTCCACTAGAAAATAACGATACAAAATGGATAAAAAATGATTAAATGACGATTAAATAATATAGTACCTAATAACAACACATTGATTTGATTTTTCTGATGACATTTTCGCGTGAGCTGATGATGATGTTGCAAATATATGACTAAAAATAGATTCTAATAGAATAATAGATAAAATGATATATTTTTACAGAGTATATACGCTGGAAGTGAATTGATCATCAATTGATTTTCATATTTTTGAACATATTGCAAATTATAAATATCACATATACAGTAGGGATTAACAGCAATCAAAATGCTACCAATATATGTCTAAAAATAAAACATTATTAGTAATAAAAAAAAGAAAATAACAACAAAATAACTTTTTATCGATCACCTACATAGAGTTGTCGATGATCATATCGAATTTTAATATTCCATAAAATAGATGCTTCATTCAAATCACTAAAAGATGAAAAAATTGTGATAAAAATTTAAATATTTATTAGATATTTTTTGTATATATTTGTTACCTCATTGTGATCATATCATTGACACCCTCTTCAGGAAGAGGCATTCGTGGAAATATTCGACTTGTCTCATCTAATTGATAAATAAAAATCTAAAATAAAAATTAATCGAAATTTTTTTTTATGAAAAATTAGATTATAAAAATGAATACCTTTCCATTCGCATTTGTTTTTACGGACGCACGATTTTTAACGACATCGACAATTTCACCCGGAATATTATAACCACATCCAGGATCAAACCAAATTAATTTTCCCTTTGAATTAAAATAATGAAATGTTCACATCAGTAAACATAGAAAATATATTGATCTCTAACAATGACTAGATGAATTGAGCTTAGACATGTCAGTCGATAAGCGCTTGTGCTACTGAAGATGAAAAACCTTTCGCTTTTTCTAAGTACTGTCACCAATGGACACATTTTTTATGAAAAAAGAACGGGATTATTTTCTTGCCTGAAAAATCATTTATCAGAACGCCTGTGCGCTGCTAAAGACAAAAATTTTGAAGTATTTGGAGTAAGGTTATTGCAAAATACTATAACATTTCTCACAGATAATAAGATGTGCTTTTATTGGATGATGAAAGTAATGACAATGACATTCGTCGCACTACAAAAATATTCTAAACTATACCAAAAATATTTTCAAGCAAACTCTTCTCATTAAATATTATTAAGCAGACAAAGTTAAAAACTTTCGAAGATACACTACTACTGAGTACTATATACATAATTCTTAACTATAGAAATCAGAAAATCTATTTTTGATTCTAAGACTTTTTAGAAATCGGGTTATAGAGCCAAGATCCTTTTTTCCAGTCTTCCAATTATATTAAATGCAGAGCATTCTGAAGTAAATATCTGAAATTTTTCAGATTTGTTTGATCAGTAATAAGCGAGATAAAAATCTTTTAATATTATATGAAAATAGGCTAAAATGCAAGGGGAAAAAAGCGGTTTCGGGAGTTTTTCAGAATTCTTGAAATCCTTTACGATGCTGCGCGATGTGAAAAAGGAAAAAAATTGCCTTTTCTCCCTTGAATTTTTCAAATCATTTTGAAAATAACACTTTGAGCTATTTACTCATGATAAAACCAACTATATTCTCGTTTTGTTTTCTGAGAAGCCGGGTCAGATTTTCAAAGATCAACACAAAATTCTGTATTTGAAAAGATTTTTAGACTTGTTTTATTTATGAAAAGATTTATGTCTTCCCTTTCAAATGGCGAAAATATTTATATTTCCCTTCATTGCTTCATGTCACGGCATAGTTAACAGTCAATGAACAACCCGTTAACACTTCATAAATGTTATTTTAACGGACTACTTTCTCACTACTGAACTAGGACTGTTTTACGGATATTATTTAGCCATTTTTTACGATAAGAAAATGGTTTGTTTTAGACACTGAGATGTTTTCTGAAACTAATTATTTTTTTGATTTTTTACCTCAAAATAGTATTTCAATACTTTTCAATCTTGCGGGGTTTTGATACTATTGCAACTACCTGTTCTAGTACTGTGATACTATCAAGAGTACTAGTGGCATCTTTCTTAAGCCAAATGTCAATCATTTGAGTGTACGAGAAAGGGAAAACTTTCTAAATTTTTCTGAAAATACCAGTAAATATTACACAAAAACAAAAAAAAGGCGATTGACTCATCGAAAGACGGCGAAGTAATGTTATATGACCGTTAGGTTTCACCTGGATCAAATTTATTAAAAAAATATTCGAAAATATAAGAGAAGTAGTTATTTCATGGAGTAAATGTTCGAAAACTGCGCGCACATTGTTTCCTGAAAGATTTTTCTTGCTTCATTTACCACGCATCTGAAACTGTTATTCTTAGGTCATAGAATAAAAATCTACTTTTCGCTATTAGTAGTCGATCTTAATAACCTGTAACACTAAGAAGTAATGCTTTTTCTCTCGTTTTTCATTATCAGCTTTTTGTCGATTCACGCATTTAAAATGAGACGGTGGCTACCTCTATCTATTCATTATTTCGTGGAAGATCATCCTAGTGAATGTACTCAAGTGTGAGTACTCAAAGTCGTACTCTGCTGAAAAATGTCCCGATTACTCATGAGTACTCACACATTTTTTTACTCATTGAGTACTTACATGAGTACTCATCAGGGAGTAACGAGTACTATGAGTACGATTTTAAGTACTGTGAGTACGACTTAGAGTACTCATGCTTGGGAATTGTTGAGTACTCATATAACTTTTGGCAAAATACTGATGAATATTGTTTATCTGATATTTTCGTGTAGAGGAGTGATCTCACGAGGGAACCGCCTGAGGTGCTAAAAACCTTTTTGAGTGGGACTATTTTTAAAATGTAGATCCTCATGGACTATGAAGAATCCCAACTTGGTTCATGCGCAATCAGCTTTGTTGCTGAGATACCGAATTTTTACTCTA
>CAJNOQ010005608.1:0-14994 GCA_905250885.1 Didymodactylos carnosus | reverse complement strand
TTAAAGATTCCTCTCAGGAGATACAACGTAGCCCTTAGGACTACGATTTCACTTGATTGACCTTCGTTTCTTGTTCATTTTGATTTCTTTAAATAAAAAGCGTAAATGAAGAGAACAATCAGGCAAAGAGTCAATATCACAACCGAAGAAACGAACCTATCCCTCTTGATTATTACGACTAATGGCTTATTATTTTGATCTGACTTTTGATTTTTTCCACAGCACTTTCTTTGCTCGACTCCTATTGCCCAGATCTGTTTTAGCTATGAATTGTCTTTTGAAAATAGGAGTTTTATTTCTGATTTTATAAAAATGCTTAACGAACTACCCTAGTGAATGTACTTGAGATCAAGTACTTAGTTATCTGCAAATTTTTTAAAGTACTTGGTTAAGCACTTGTCAAGCATTTTTAGATTTAATCCGTACAAAAGACCTTGGAAGAACTTCGAATACTTGCATTGCAAGTACTTACTAGGTTACCTGCCAAATACTTGATGAAGTACTTACCTAGTACTGATACTTGTTAAATTACTTGATAAGTACCTTTCTTACTTGTAAAAAACTCCAGGTACTTTGGACATTACTTACCCAAGTACTTTTCTGAGTACTTAGTCTCAAGTACATTCACTAGGGTATTTGTTTAGATTATTCATTGTTGCTTTTATCATGCCAAAAGATCTCGATTAAGTGATGATGAATATTGCTTCTTTTTACGGGTATATTCGTGACACAGTAGATAAAAAAAATGGCAAAATTTTTAGTTGATTGTTTAGGATGTAAAACAGTAGAGTCAATACCAGCTTGTGATAACATTGCAAGCGAACTACTAAAGGTATATGATAGAATAGAGGATTCTTTAAAAGAATATGCTCATATGGTTGTTAATGATAAACGAAGTATTAGATGCGGTGCATTGTGTTCAATTCAAACGTTATTTAACAAAATTTAACGTCAAATTGATATTGAATCATATCCAGACAAAAAGTTCAATAATTATATATTAATTCAATAACAACAACTAAGATTTTGTTCACCTAGTTTTAAGTACAATTATGATTGACACAAAAACTTTCGACTTCTTAATGTGCTGCCCATAACAAATTATACGTTAACTACCTATATATTGAGTTAGTTCTTCTAAGTATAGAACGAGCAAATATCATCTATGGGAAAATCTAGACACATTTCGTCTATAATCGGACGATACACGACAAGTTGCCATCTAGATTACTAGTTTGAAAAGGGACTTTTAACTAGATGCGTCTGCATATGTAAACTAGTAGTAGTTAAATCGATCGATTATCGGATGATAAGTCGATAGTTGCATTGAGAAGAAATCTAACAATCGCAGGATTACTCGATTTCCACTGTCATTACCAGATAGTTGCAACGGCGTAAAAGTCTAGTAATTTAGATGAATTGGACGATACTGGATTTTTTTTGACGTTTAGGTGATTCCGATGATACTATCGAAATTCTTGTGTAACTTTTCTTACGAAGATTATCCGTTAGCTTTTATCAACGCATTTTAACAAGATGGTAATTGCAGTATTTATTATATTAATTACCAGTTTTAGATAATCTGGTCTTGTGCAGCTTCAAGTTTTCAAACAGTAAGTCTAGCGGACACGATTGTGTAATCTTTTTCTCTGTTTTCTTTCATATCTGAATTGTCTATTAATATGACGTCATATAAAAAGACAGCTGCTTTGCACTTGAAGTCATCCATAAGAAATGCTGTTCCTGAATCACTGTATGCTAAAAAAACTCAATAAGTTGAGCTACTACTAGTATCATATGTTAAACGGTTGGGTAATCAATGTATCGTTCTTTTACTCATCTGGATATAATACCTGTTTGTACGTGATTATTATCATTATTCAACCATTTTCTTAAGGTTACTCTTATTTTTTCATTTCTTTCATGTCATATACATTATATTTCGCACACTCAAGCACAAAAAAACGGGAACGTATGAAATACTATCTGCTGCTAATTCTTTAAAGAAAAGAAGATTATGGAAAAAGGTATAGATTATTGGCGTCTCTAAGTTAAGCTTTTATACGCAGTTTTGTATATCGTTCATCGAATGATTAATTTTGAAGTTTAGATCGAAAAAAGTCAAATGATGTCTCATTTGACAGTAAAACAGATGATATTGTTATTGCTAATAGTGACACTAACCAACCTGCCAAGGTCGATGGTGATTCAACTCCAGTCAGACAACCGCTCTCAGATCGTCCATCACATGAGGAACACGTCACTTTATCTAAAAAATTATCATTATTTTTGATGCTCACACTCCGCTCCTTAGGAGTTGTTTTTGGCGATATGTAAGAATAAACACCTGTTCTCTCAAAATAATCTACATCTGTTCTTGTTTAGCGGTACATCACCATTATATGTCGTAAATACTATTTTTGTTATCGCACCGAGTGAAAGTCAGTGTATTGGTGCCATCTCATTGATCATATGGAATTTGATCGTTGTTGTATCTGTTAAGTATGCAATATTTATTTTGATGGCTGATAATCAAGGTGAAGGTGGAACATTTGCATTGTGTGGTTTGCTTACAGGTGAACGAAGCAGATTAGGACAAAAAGCAAAAAAAGTTGTTATTGTTGTATCGATTGTTGCTGCATCATTAATCATTGGTGACGGCTGTCTTACACCGGCTGTTAGTGTTTTGTCGGCTATAGAAGGCCTAGCGTTAAATGCACCACGTCTAGCAAAATATACCGCACCTATCACAATTGTGATTGTTTTTCTACTGTTCATGGCACAACGATGGGGCACTGCAAAGATCGGAATCGCCTTTGGACCTGTCATGATTGTTTGGTTTTTAGTTATATTCATGATTGGTGTATGGCGCGTTTCAGCTAAGCCAGTTATTCTTCGCGCTTTTAATCCGTGGGAGGCTTTACATTATTTAATACGTGAGAAAAAATCAGGCTTCTATCAAATTGGTGGTGTCTTTTTATCAGCAACTGGTCTGGAAGCCATGTATGCTGATATGGGACATTTCGGAAAATGGCCTATTCGATTTGCGTGGGTAGCTGTTGTTTTCCCTGCAGTTCTACTCAATTATTTGGGACAAGGTGCTTTGCTTATTGTTCATCCAGAATATTTTACTAATCCATTCTACCACGCGGTACCACCATGGGCACATTGGCCGATGGTTGCTCTTTCAACAGTGGCAACAATTATAGCATCACAAGCTATCATTTCTGGCTCGTTCTCTTTAGTTAGTCAAGCTGTCGCTATGGGTTTTTGTGTCCCGATGAATATTATACATACATCAAAAACCATGATTGGACAAATTTATGTACCATCAATCAATTATATTCTTATGATACTGACAATCATTGTGACAGTTGGTTTCCGAACATCAGCCCGAATAACTAATGCCTATGGTGTTACAGTTTGTTCAGTGATGGTTATCACCACTGTCTTGTTTATCTGTGTCTTAAAATGGACATGGCAAAAATCGATATGGTTTATTTTACCATTTATTTTATTTCTTGTTATTGATTTATACACATGGGCAGCATTGAGCATTAAAATTCCAACTGGTGGTTGGGTAGCTATTTTGATAGCTGTTTTTTTTTCGGTTCTAGGGTTCTGTTGGTATTACGGCCAACTGCGTTTAAGACATTTTCTGCATCATACTTCACAAACAACTTTGCTCAATGATTTACCAATGAGATTGGGTTTAAACATGCAACGACAAAAATCCATATTTATTAATACAGATGATTCACTACCACAAACGAACACACTCGATGAACAGCATGAACAATTTGTTTTATATTCATCATCTGATTCAGATAATGATGAACACGAACAACCTATTAAGCGGTCACAGTCACGTATAGCTCTAGTACAAAATGTACCCATTATATCAAAAAGCAATAAAGATGGAGCTCTAATTACTATGAACAATATAGAACAGAATGCTCTTCCGGTGAGCGTTACCCCCGGTATTGGATGTTTCATTACACATGATAATAAGCGAACACCACATGTCTTCGAAAATTTTATTCAATTAATGCATAGTATACCTCAAGTAATTATATTTTTGAAAATTCAATATGCTCGTATTCCCGTTGTTAGTATACAACAACGTCTACTTGTTAAATTGTATGGCGAATCTGTTTATCACATAACGGCAAGGTTTGGCTATTCAGAAAATGATAAAAATTTATATGATGATGTTCTAATACTAGCACGAAATTTGTATCAAATTCCAATATCAGATGATGAAATGAAAGTAACATTTTTCATTTCAAATCAAACTGTAAATGTATCTACAAAAGGATGGAAGTCATGGATACGACGATGGCCATTATATTTGTACTCAGTATTGAAAGCATTATATCCAGGCGAAGCCATAAATATACAATTACCACTTGAAAATACTGTCTATATTGGAACTTTAAGCGAATTATAAATATTTCAACTCATTTATTTCTTAGTTGACTGTGTATAGTAACAGTATTACTCATTATATGTTTTTGGAATTATTTATATGTTTAAGAACAATTTATTTCAAGCACACGCTCGTTGAAATACCAGCCGAGTCAATTTCGTTCTTTTCACGTTTTTCTTCTCTCAGTAGTGAAATTGCTTAGAGTTAACGATACTCTAACAACAGCTGTCCAAAGAGAGAACTGTTCAAATATAAAATTCATTCCGCGAGTCAAACTGCCTTTAACGCTACACACCTCTAACTTATTTGCGATCTTCTCAGTTTCTCCTCTGACTCACTCTCACCATACCATACTCCTTTCCTCCGATGCTTATAATGTTGTTTCATCTGCCTTTCTGTACTTCGGGTACAAAAATTTTAAGACTTTCTGATCTTCTCACTCATTTTTTCCCATTTGTCCAAGTTACGAGTATCTTGTTCATCGAATTCAAACTGTTTATCACTCCTGATCAACTATTTCATTGTCTATATACTTATACAGGCAATGAAACAACATCGCTGTTGCCGACACTATTATCATTCTAATATTTTTTTGTTTCCCTATAGATGATCCATGGCACACTGTACTTTTGGTTTGACTTCGAGTAACTGCCAGCTATAATCGCTATGAGAATTTGGTTCTATTCTGACATTATCCAGTAGCGTAGATAAGGGCGATGAAGAATTGATTCATTGAAGTTAACGTTTCTTAAACATGATATGCTTAGTCATATATATATATATATAAACGGGAATACTTTGTGTTAATACCTTAAACAAAGTAATGTGACAAAAATGTGAAGGTAAATATTTACAACGGAATTCAATCCACATTTCTGCTAAAACATTCTCTGACGTTTTACTTTTATCATTATCATCAAAATTTACATTCTCACACATCTACAGCACACTTGTTTGAATAAAGTATGATTTAATATTACGATGATTATCATTATTTTCTTGTTTATAAACATATCTATCATATAAATTTCTTCCAACGTCATTGAATATTTTTTCATTTGTTGTTCGTCTAGAAACTAGCACAGTTTCCGCGACCGAAAATTAGTAACGAAATTTGAGTCAGATCCGTTTGGTACTAGTTGCATAGCAACCAGAGATGGGCAACTCCGGGTGTAAGCCGCTCCAACTTCATAACCGAATTAAAGATTTCAACTCCAACTCCACTCCAACTCCATCTATTTTTTCAAAACTCCACTCCAACTCCAACTCTAGTGCTAATAACACTAACTCCAACTTCGATTCACTAAATCGAAATTGAATGAATACTAAATCTGAAGAGAATATTTTTATCATAAGTTTATCATCAATATTAATAATAATTAGTTTCAGAAGTTTTATTTCTTTGACGAGTTTCCATAAACTTTATAGATTTAACTCAGTTTAACGCTTTTGTTGTGTGGGATGATTTGGTACTTTTTGGTGAACTCATTTCTACATCAGATGAAGAAAGAGTGAGATCGACTGTTGGTGTATTAGATGATGAATCCATTTGTAGACAGATTGATAATAACCAAAGAATAGATAGGTATAGATAGACAAACACACGTGCAACAGATAGAATGATTTAATAAATGATCAGCATTCGACTGCAGGACCGGTCATTGTAAAATTTCTTTTTCTTTTTATATCTCTATTTTTCTCTCTTTCAGTGCATTTACTGAAGGTCATCTATGTAGTTTTTTTGTCGTTCTTTTGCTAGTCATGAGATCAGTCGGAGTTGAATCGGAGTTGGAAAATAGTATCAACTCCAACTCCATCTGCACTCCACTCCGGATCAAGGCAACTCCACTCCAACTCCATTTCAGAATTACAAAATTCAACTCCAACTCCGCTCCAACTCCTCTTCATATCAACTCAACTCCACTCCTACTCCATTTTGGATTGAAAGAATCAACTCCAACTCCACTCCAACTCCGGGTAAAAAAGTGTCAACTTCGGAGTTGGAGTTGCCCATCTCTGATAGCAACTATTTTTTGATATCTTCATATAATGGAGGACGCTTTTTTCCAAAACATTTTAAAAAATTTTCTCTTATATCGTTTGGTCAAAAGCTACTCAATCAATATCGAGTTTATGAAACATAATTAGAATCGTAGGTTTAAAATATTTATATGATAAACATCATCTTTAAAAATATAATTTTTCCATTTTAAAACAAAACTCAGTAAAATATTTTCTCTTATATTTTGTTGATGCGTACGAGATATATTAAATGTTAGATCTATTACACTGTTAAGATTGTATATCATTTCCACGTCAAAATCCAGCCCAACATGCTTATAAAATTAAATTGTAAAAGGATTTGTTTCGCCAAAGTTATTAATTTAAAGCACATGTTATAATTATCGTGCAATAATATATTATCTTGATGTTGGCAGAAGTCCCCCCCCCCTCTAGACACCTAACTACGTCGTCTGACCGGCGCCGATTTTTCAATTAAGCCTTTATTGACTTTCCAGGCAACCAACAACCTCCAAAACCCTTCAAGATTTTCTGAAAAGCCTCAATTTGATATGAAACTAAAACCTAATTCAAAACTCGACGCCGGTCCGACGATGTAGTTTCTTTTCCTCTTTTGAACAAAAAAAGAATGAACTCTCTACGACAAACCGCTATTAGAAATCATGGGACACACTTCAGGTGTAACTCTTATATAGTGAAAACGCTGTATGAAATACTAAATTGTAAGTCTTCTAGAAAAATGCCTGTAACGTTTTGATGCAAGATCATACAAAGCTGTGCGAGGTCTTGTTTTGATCAGAACCGTCTGCTCTACAAATCTGTGTTCTCAGAAAAATTTTAATTACATAAATATTCAGGAAAAATCTATTATTTGACGACCCGGTTTTTCGAGGCTCCTAGAAAAGTTGTTCAAAATCCGCGAAAAACCACTTTTGTAACCAAAAGCGATACAGATTCTGAAAGCAGACATGTCAGGCTATCTTTCCATGTGCGTATCTCAAAACCGATTTTTTGACTGAAAATCGTCATTGCTGAGGGGGGGAGACCCTTAATTGATTAGAAATAATGATTTGTAATACATTTTTAAATGATATCGATGTTTCGGTAGCCAGTGATTTCGAAATCAGTGATGCAGTTACACTAACACCGTAAGTCATTATTTTTCGGCAATATGGTCTACAAAGTTTTATAGTCTTACGTTTTACTTAGACGTATGCTCCGTAAATATTTCTCTTACCAAGCGGGTTGAACATTTTCAAAAAGGTAGAACTAATCCTTGAACTAATCAATCTGATCCATTTTTTACATCATTTTCAAACTTTGTTTGAGATGTTTCGTTTGTCACTCAGAACATCATCAGTATGCGCGTCAGACAGTCTCATAGTAAAAGAAAAACCTTCTCTGTTCTATACAAGCTTTGTTTTTCGTCTTTTTTTATTTGCATATATGCCCTTCTACTGTTACACTTCATATCACATTCCAGTATCTGAAGTTTACTTTAAATTTCCGAACAATGGCAAATTTTGCCAAAACGAAACGAGGACTACCACGAAAAGCAACAAAAGCTTTATTAACACAATTAGGGATGCAACGGTAACGGTTGACAATCGGTTAACCGCTATCGGTCTTACCGGTTTTGACCGGTTACCGTTACCGGTCCAGTCGATACTGATGACTGACTGCTACTGAGCTGACCGATTTGTATTTCTGCTTCTCTGGATTTGTGTATGAGGTGACTCTGAAGTTTTAACTTTATTGTGTTTATTTCTTCTCTTGTGAAATGAAGCACAAGACTTTTTTAAACAGTTCTTTTTTCCTTGCTTTTTGCGGTTGTTTATTTTCTCGTCTATCCTATCTATATTTCGAGGAGCATGCGTTTAATTAGATTTCTAGATTGCAAAACAACAAAAGCAGAGAATGAGAACAGCTGGCTTTGTATCAGAGGTGAGCGATGGACTACGATCTTCGCAAGACGGTCCCGGCGATGAAGAATTTTTGAGAGCTCGACGAGGCACAGGACGATGAAGAAGCACTGCACGAGGCGATCCCCACGAAGGACATGTTTTGCTTGATAGCGAAAGACGCTTTTGAGTAGCAAGATAACTCGATTTTCTAAACACTTATGTTTTCCATTGTATTTCATTTGATGAATAAATATCTCCATAATTACAAAAGATTTCTTAAAAAACCTTTGTCAGTGGAGAAATCAGAAGAAAATAAACATATTTGTGTTAAAACATGTTAAAAAGCGTTTTTCTTCAACGTTATGTTGATTAACAGAGAACTGTGATTAAAGAACCATTTATTTTGTGTTTCGAATTAGAAAAAATAATTTTTCAGTTACCATTTAATAAAAACTACTTAGCATCGAAAGGAGAGCCTTTATGAATATGATGATTCTAATTTCTACTAGGAGAACTTTAATTCCACTATAGAGAATTGTTTCTCCTCCTTGCAGAATGCACCCAGTTCTACAACTGCCATAGTAGACAGTGATAAAATAATATCGATGGTAATGAATTCCAAGCAATGTGGGCGCATGAATGCTTGTCTTATTTCATTGTTGAAAACTTCCCAACAACGCTCTTAGTCCACATGTGCCTCAAAATGTGTTTATAAATAGTCGCTCGTAAGTTTCTTTTTATTCAGCAGTTATCAAGATTGAGTTAATAACACATGAAAAGACGAAAGGAGAAAAAAGCTTAAAGGAATATACCCAACATTTTATAAGAAAAATGGCTGTTTTATACTGATTTCGTGGTGCTAATGGCCAAAAATAGTTTCCTTGAGATGTACTGTCGATGTATCTGAAAGTACTTGTAGTTTAATCAGGACAAACTGTACCAGCAGAGGATGGTGCCGCGAAGGGCTGGTCTTCATCAGGACGACACAAACACAAGAACGCTTTGCCATCCGCAAAAGATTCTTCAATACATTTCGCCCGAGTAGGATCTTTATAACATACTGTAGCATTAGTGCATATTCCTAAATTCAAAAAGACAATATCACCAGCAAATTTTTATCAATACAGTTATGCTGCTTACTGCACGGCTTATTCAAAACCATTTGACCATCCGGACATCTACAAGCAGCATATTTCCCTTGAATAGTTGTGCAATTATAACCGTTCTTTTTCGTAAATCGTGGATCATCAGTCTTGATTTTACATGGATCAGTGCCATCATCGCAGGCTAGAATTGAGACATTGTTCAAAGAACTGCGAGGTAAAGATCAGGATTAGCTAATACCCCTCTTGAATACGAAAATCAGATTAACGTATGAGAAAATATACGACACCCCGTGCAATAATCCGATAATAGGATCCGACAGAATTTCCATGGAAGTCCTACTGGATACCTATAGGACCCTACATAGGATGATCCCATAAGATATGACAGGATCCTGCCATGGAAACGGCAAAATTTTGTAGGGTTTCTCAGTGTATCTTGTGTCAGCTCCGCTGAACCTGAACCAGCCAGGACCCCCTGACACACCTATAGATAATTTTGTAGCGTAGGAAATTAACAGGATCTTACTATACGTTTCTTATAGGAAATTTCACACACTCCTATGATAGTCGACTTTGCTGTTTAATATGTAAGTTGATAATCTTTACTATATTGTTAATTCTTCCGTTTTCCTTCGGAACTTTATTAATGTCTAACTAAACGTTTCAATTAATTAAAATCTTCATCAGTAGTTAACAACAAAAAACAACCAAGTTTTGAACTAAAATCTCTTTAATAGGCGTTTATAATAAGCCTATGATAAGATTCGAGAAGTTCTCCATTTTTATTAAAAATGTTACTTTACAAGTGTGTAGGTTAGTGTAGGATTTTTTACTAAGGAAGAAAAGCTTTCCTTCTTTTCCCGCTTCTTTTGTCAAGAAATAAAAATCAGTCTGACAAGAGTTACTGGTGTATATACGTGCCACACTCCATGCGAACGATCAATAAGAAGAAAAGCCGGAATAAAACTCATATTGGTTTTAATATAGTTACGAGTTTGCGATGTTACAATAGTAGACTCAACTAAAAAGCTGCAGTCATTTGAAAATGCTATTTTTACCGCGATGAAAGTCTCTCAAACAATAGCAAACTAATATAGACTGTGAAATAATAGTGGCTAGACATCACTTCTGCCGGGTTAACCGTTCAAAACAGGCCACAACCAGTAGCGGTTATGCTTGCAACCGTCGTAGACGATGCATAACTAGTAAGAATCCATGAATTCATTTCGTAATTTTAGTTTATTCTTCAGTACATAACTAGTTCGGTTATTATAATCGGTATGGGCTCACTGTGATGGATAGAGATGTCGGCCAGGTAGCTCAGTGGTTAGAGTATAGACACGGAACGTCAAGGTCTTGAATTCAAATCCTAGTCTGGTCACATATTTTTCTTCAAAATCTTTAAAGTGGATAAACGCGCATCTTTATCAAAACCTTGCTATCGAAAAACAGTAAATAGTGATGCAGAAAAGCTTTGATGATCTTACTTGCTGCATAGATCGTGATTTCAACAACTACCATCATCATGATAATACCGATAATTAAACATTTGAGAAACATTTTCGTTGTATCAGAACAGCAGCGTTATACCTTTAAAGCAATTTATCCAGTTAACTTTGTATGGGGGTGCTTGTAGTTATTCACGGGTGTGCTGGATCCCTCATTCTGGCTCCACGGTAGAGTCCTGTAGGTTACAATTGTGTCATAACCTAAAACCTGGCCTGTAAAAACCTTAACAACCTATAACCTTTCATAACGTTATACCTCGTAGCCTGTAACCTGTCCTAACCTGCAATATTTTTTTTGCGTAATCTGTTGTTTCCTGTCCTGCGAAAACATTTCTGCAAAAAATGAGTACCCGAGTTCGAAAATTTTTCCTAATAAAGTAAATTCTTTTCATTTACTTTATTTGTGTAGCAAAAAACAACAACAATCGATCACACATCTCTGAAATTTCTAACGAATAATATATTGTCAACAACATCTGGATTCAACGACTGTCTTCGTATTTCCAATACTCTTTCTGGTGCACTAAATATTTATTTTGACTAATAAAAACTATTTTTCGAGTTCTTATTTCTTCCTCTTTACAGATGGCGCTTAATATTGTTTCCACAGGTTGAAAACAGGGTACGGGTAGTGTAACCTATAACCTATCCTGAACTGCGAAGTCGTAACCTAAACCTGGTCTAACCTGCCAGGTCAGGACAGGTTATGCGTGACATGCAGGGCTCTATTCCACGGAAAGAGCAACAAAGTTAAGCTATATCTCATCAACGATACCTTACCGTGCTTGTCTAAGAAGAGCAGAGAATGAAATTCGCACATGCCAATACTGCTATTTATATAGCTCTTGATTTGTGCTGTAGTGACTGTTTAGTATCGAAGAAAGGATATCTGATACTGATTTTTAATATTTACTCTCAGTCATTTCTATACTTTCGTAATTGCCGTAATAGATCCTTTTGATTGCGACATGAGATAAATAACTGTATCATGTTACTATTACAGTTCTTTGAAAACTCTTTTGCTTCGTTATGTTCCGAAAATTGTTTAAAAATAGGCGCAATGGAAACCCTATGAGCTTCTTGATTCCTTTTACTATCATGATCTTTGGATGTTGCAATTAGAAGCACATCACTTTCTAGATAGATCTATTTCTTTCTAAAGGTATCTCACACTAATTTTTAATATTTACTCTCCGTCATTTCTAGACCTTAATAATTACCGTAATAGATCCTTTTGATTGCGACATGGGGTAAATAACTGCATCACATTAACGTGCTCGACACGTCGTTTGGTACCAGAAAACAGTTTCCATTGAAGCAAAATTAGGAATTTATCTAGCTTGCATCATTCCAGTTCACGTTTGGTCGTTTACTTTGGCTCATGAACATATTTTACATGAGATGTTGCGAACCATCGTCGGTATCAGCTTAGGTGAAAGAATATCGAACGATAGACTCTTGGAACTTATTGGCCAATCTTATCCTGGACACATCATGAGCTGAAATAGGCTACAATGACTTTGACATATCAAAAGAATGGAAAGTGCAAATAATGAGACTAGGTTAGTAAAGCAGGTAATGTTCTCGTATTTTCATAATTTTAGGCGACCGCGAAATGCAGGTGTACGGGAAAGATACGATCCGACATGATTTAGAGAAATTTCAAACCAAAATTATAAAAATACGAGAAGATTATTTTACTGACCTGCGCTCAGTATTTGCATTTTCCATCCGGTTGACATGCTCAAATCATCTCAGTCTATTTCTTCTCATGATGTTTTCAAGATATGGTTGACCAATTTCTAAGAGTTTATTATTCGACATTCTATCACATACGTCGATTCGGACAATGGTTCGTAAACATCTCATGTAAATTGTATTCATTAGGCGTTCTTGGACCAGGGTGAACGACCAATTTCCACTGCCATATAGTAGAACTGGAATGATGTGGACTAAATAAATTCCTAATTTTGCTTCAACAGAAACTGTTTTCTAGTACCAAATGATCTGTCGCGGCATGTTAAACGCGATTGATACCTTTTCCACTTGTGTTTCTATCTGTTTCTGTGAGGGTTGATCTCTGGGCACACAGCAGCCAAGATAAGCAACTCTCAAAAGTCTTTCTGCAAGACCTTTAACCAAAAACATGATTTTTCGACTTTTTTCTATGATATGATCATGTTCAGGGAACAAAATTAATTATATTCTGAGGGTTTTAACGCTATCTGATATTTTTAAAACGAACTATGCCTACTTTCCACTGTTAACAGAGCAGATTTTGGTAAAATATAAAGTGTTCTATTTTGGTAAACTTCATGCTCGTTTTGGCGCTATTAAAATGTATTTACCGGCAATTTGATATTACTATTTAAGTAATGACTATGCAGATTCATTAAATGGTGAAACTAATCGATGTGCGGTTTCCAGTGCTGTTATGAAAGCAGTTGGTCGTCTGCCACTAACAACAGTACGTTTCAAATAAAAACCTATCACCATTATCTTGCACAAAATTTAAAATCTCTCCATCAATCGAGGCATTCAGCCTAGACCACGATTTTGTTAAAAACATTAGTCAGTACAGCATTTTTGGATTTGGTGCATTTTGTGCAAAAAAACTGAGTCCAGATTGAGTTTATACTTAGAAGATGTAACAGTCGAGTGATCACTGGAATATGTCGTCCCCGTTTTCTTCTCTCGAAAAGCAGAAACCACATATCTCTATCTCTTTTCGTTACAAGATTATTCCAAACATATCTGAGTGCATTCTAGTTTGACAGGGACAGTAAATCTGAATCTGTTTTGAATGTCGTTTCCATCAAGCCACTAAACCGTCTGGTATTTAAAAATCTGCAATCTATCGATACAAATATGGTTTTTTAAAACTTTTTTAACTGCACTTTTTCGGCTGTACAACACAGTGGTTTTTTGTGCCTTCGGACTGTTAGAAAATGCTGGATAGCGCGCACCGGACAGATGGCATATTTTGGATTTCTTCGAATCGGTGAATTCTGTGCAGAAGATCCAGTCCAAGGTTGAACCTATACTTAGAGTATATAACAGTCGAGCGATCACTGAAACATGCCACTCTTCATCTCAGAAGATGTGAAATCGATAGAAAACATGAAATAAGTGACCACCGTGATGCCGACCATTTCGAACAGATTGCCTAGTGTGTTGGGAACAATTATTATTCCAAAACCATTAGACAATCTTAATGCACAAAATTGTGTCAAATCAGTCGCTGATTTTCCTTTGTAATCATATAACAGCAATGATAAATAATAACTATAACACTAGATCGAATGGATTAAGTAAAAGTCAACCAATAAATGGTAAAAGCTAAGCCTTTTGTTCATCCTTTGTTCCGCAAACAATTAAACTATGGAATAAGCGTCTGTTAGAGCTTAGAAAAGTTCATAAGTATACTCGCTTCAATGACGAACTTCTTCGCCATTATAAGATTGTGAAAAAGGTGCCACTGGTAAAAAGAAATAGATGAACTGTTGATATTGCTTTTCAACAATGAGAGTTGACTTCTCAGTCTTAAAAAATGATTTGCTTCGAGGACATATTGTAACTGACCAGGGAGCTAACCTTTGTCAACGTGGGCAAATTGAGTCTGTTAAACATTATTTCTTTAATTGTCCCAACTATCGTTTAGCTAGAGTGAAAGTATTTGAAAAAATAAAGCAACGTGATCTTCATATTGACACTGACATACAGACGCTGCTATTGCGAAGAAACTTTGACTTTGACCTTCACAAAGATGTGTACAAAATAATAACAACATATATAAGCGAAACAAGAAGATTTTAAAAAGTATCACACAGATGAATTTCTATCTGTTTCTAACACCATCGCCTTTCTTGTTCGTTCTTGTAAGTAGGGTTTCTGATCGCGGTTTACCGCAACCGCAAAACCGTGGTATTTTGACGAAAATCAAAAACCGCAAACCGCTAAAGGAAAACCGCGGTATTTGCGGTTTTTATAAAATTTATCTAAAAAATAAATTTTTACCTATTTTT
>CAJNOQ010005607.1:0-14995 GCA_905250885.1 Didymodactylos carnosus | reverse complement strand
AAACAAAATGATATATCAATCATTACAAGTTGACATATTCGGTTACGAAGAGACCTGACAAATTTAAACAAAGTTCAAACTTCGCACACCCCAGCGTGCATCTGGTTCATAGACAGTTTAGGTGTTTTCTCAAACAGATTTCATCATTTACTTTAAGAGAATAATTTTCCTTCTGCCCTGCAGTCGGTGAAAAATTTCATAGTACAATGATAAAAACATTTTCTCAGTTTTGTTTTCGCGGAAAGTAAAGAAAGTAAAAGTAGTTTAAACGAGCTATTAGTCAGCGTTATATGCCAGCTTTCTTTATGGGTAAACAGATTTTTATTCAAACTCCTTCATGGCTATCGAGAAACATTGTTAAACTTATTCAGTTTTTCAAAAGGAAAAATTGATAATAATTTAGGAAATAAGACAGGTTTTGTTCCCCAAGTTGAATTCTGAAAGTAGTATTCTCGTAAGAAAAAACTGTGTAAACTTTCAGTTTTTGGTAAAAAATGCCTCAGGAGGATCCAGATAAATCCTTTAACCCAAAAAACATTATGTCAATGTTTGGGCTACATCATTTGAGGCAGTTTTGCATTCTGATTCCAAATATCGCCTTATCTTTCATTGTAAAACGTTCCTGGGTCGAGAAAAATGGACATTATTTTTAGGTACAGAGTGTCATTATAAGTCAAAAGCAATCCTGTTTTTTGCAAAATTTTGCTTTTCTTCAAAAGAAACTTTTTTTTCTAGCGCTTTTTCTTCTATGTGAAGTACAGAAACATTGATTTCCTCTGTTTCAACAAGGACACCTGTGATTTAGAAAATTTTGTTCTTTTCGAAAACAAAAAAAGTTGCTTTTTTTTTCTTCAAAAGGCAACTTTTATTTAGAAAAAATTGTTTTGAAAAAAAGTGGCGGCCTTAATGTGAACAACTTAGATGCGTATGCAAGTTCGCCGTTC
The DNA here is from genome assembly GCA_905250885.1 of Didymodactylos carnosus. Classification (NCBI taxonomy): domain Eukaryota; kingdom Metazoa; phylum Rotifera; class Eurotatoria; order Philodinida; family Philodinidae; genus Didymodactylos; species Didymodactylos carnosus. Next base: position 14,051 of record CAJNOQ010005607.1, on the reverse strand, counting down.
GTTTATCGACAGGTAACGTCATGAGCAGATTCATATCAAAAGGCAAATTATCGCTCCCACGACGACAGTGAAGGATAATTTCGGAGTTCGACAGAAACACTTTTCGACAGCGTGTTTCGACGCTGTTGAATTTCGAGTGAAAACTTTCGATACTGTCGAATTTTGAGGGAAAAAGTTTTGACAGACTAAAAATCCGACAGATTTTTCGCTCGAAATTCGACATTGTCGAAAGCCTGTCGAATTTCCATTGAAAAATTTCAATAAGACATAAAAGGGTAATGACGTAAAAGCGCAGGAGGACATGAGAGTGAGTCACCAGACCGCATTCAATGTCCAGCCACTAAGCCCCGAAGACTATTGACGGTTTTATTCCTAGAGACATAGTGGAATAGTGACGTAAAGACGTAGGAATTGTCTACGCCTCTACGAGTTTACGCTTTTGCCTCTCTAGTAGCGAAGTGAAGCGAAAAATCTGTCGAATTTTTGGTCTGTTTGAAAATTTTCGCACGAAATTCGACAGGCTTTCGACACTGTCGAATTTCGAGTGAGAGCTTTCGACACTGTCGAATCTGGGCGAAAATTCCGACAGTGTCGAAAGCTGTCTGTCGAGAAGTAGAACTGTCGAACGGCGACTAGACCCAGTGAAGCATGCAATTTTTCTGTTCTCATTTCTATTAGAAGAGCTAATGTCGGTTATTTCTTTGCTTACATCAGTAAATGATTTAAATCCTTCGTCCTATCTTATCGGTACTTTTAGTGTAGATTTACTATCGTTATGTTCTACCGAACAGAGGTGGCAACTTTTTAAGGTGGACTTATCAAGACTTATGCGAAGTAATGTATCAGAAATACTAACAGAAATGTTGTGATTAAAAGATAGGGATATTATATTAAAGAACGCTAATTCCAAACTAGAATTTTTAGGTGATTGTCATTTTGTGAAAAACATGATTGTTAATGAATATTGAAGTAAATAACGAGAAAGTTAGTTCCATCTTTCTCATATCCTACATACATAACAGATTCATTCACCATTTAAGTAACTCCATCGTGTTTTACATTTGAGTCTAGTCGAGATTACGGTAAAAAAGTGTTTAATTATATTTAATAGTTTGTAATGTTTTTTTTTTTTTCTGAGCACGCTTTAAAATGTAAATGTTTCTTCAACTGTCTTCCTCAAGAAGAAAGGATCCTTTTGCACTGACACTTGTAAGATATCCTGAAACGTTACAAGATCTATTATCTGTCCAAATGAACAGTGGCTCGGTCAGTTTTTTTATAACTTTTTAACTGAACAGGACGAAGACCTGCGACTTCCAGTGTCTTGTAGCCAGGGCTTGACACCATCTTCTTATGTATAAATCAATTCTACCAGTGAGATCTACCATGGTGTATCTGATCGATGTTTCAAAGGCAAGATTTTTCACCCCTCACCCGCACCGCTGCCTAACTTTTCATACAAGTCTATTGTTTGAAAATACACCCAAAATCCAGTGACACTTGATCTACATATCTGCCAAAACCTGACGGCTCTATCTGCCATCGTTTGGGCACGAGCGAACTTTTCCTGAGACACCGCAGAACCGGCTTTTCTTGATATTTAGAAATTTGAAAACGTATGAAAACACAGCTTATCAACCACACTGAATCTCGCGGCAGCATTTTTTCCTGAAAAAAGTTCAAAAACTTAGTGAAAAGCTATATTAAGCAGAATAACCCATCTGTCTATTTTCGCGTAAAATTAGGAAATTCATAACTCAGTCAAAACCAATCCAGGCTTTCTCAGAATATCAAGATACACTCGATTTTATCTGCAACATATCGTGGAGTTCGATAGAACTGTTATAAACCAACACAAAATACTAGGATTTTCCCAAAGGTTTTCTAGAAATCTTCCGAAAGACAGTATTTTATACTAATCTCACCTACAGAACCTCATTCAATAGATAAAATCGAGCGTATCTTGATTCTGAGGAAGCCTGGATCAGTTTTGACTGAGTTATGACATTTTATCATTCGATTTTCAGTTGAAATCATTACTCTACGTTGACCCGTTAGGAAGGCCGCTTTTTTTATCTCTATAAAATTCCAGCTCATATATTCCACTAGAACACTCTAGATAATGTTGTTCTTGGCAATGAGACTTATGTGTGTGAAAAATTCTTAAGTTCGGTATATTGGAAATGATTTTTATTTTTGATAGTCAGAGAGATCTGAACAAAATGTAGAGCGATAGTATCATGCTGAATTTCGATCTGTCTTATAAAATATCGCATTATCTTTCTGATATGAAATCTATGTTTTAATTCACTTTCAGTGATAATAATGAGTCAGCTATCCATGAATTATTTACTTTAATAAATATTTTTATAGTTTGTTATCGTGTCTAAATTTTAGTATACTTTGTTTTTTCACACATTCAATTCAACCAATATATCTGCATTAGACCAAATAACGGAGATGCCCTTGTGCAATCTTCGCTGGTCCTTTTTACTCTTTATATTCGAGCAGCTTAATGTACATTACATAAGAGCAACTTGGCCCTCATCAAACTCATCCACCATACAACTATTAGGCCTTTTTCCAGATGTAGTAAATGCATCTGAACCTACCGAATTGTCTGTTCATTCTCGCGCTATGTTTAAAGCAGCAGTCTTGCTTTCTCAACAATATAATATAACAATTGAAGGACAATTTATAGAATGGCAAGCAGCACAAACCGGTGGCAATGCAATAGATGCTCTTAGTAGTACGTGTCAGGCGATATCTACTTCTAACATCGTTGGTATTGTGGGTCCAGCATTATCAAGAGAAACTCCCATTATTGCTGATTTTACCGACAGAGTTGGTATTCCTGCTGTTTCATATGGTGCAACTGATCCTGATTTTTCTGATCGAAATGCCTATCCTTCTTTTTATCGCACAGTTCCTTCAGATAATGCAGCTGCATTGGCAATTGTACAACTATTTATTCGATTTAATTGGACTTCATGCATAATTATTTATCAAAATGATGCATTTGGATCTGGTGGTGCAAAAGTAATTAATGAGGCATTTATTAACAATGGTTTGACAGTCACAAATATGGTGCTATTTGATATTGCAACACTTAGCATTATAGATAATTTGAGAAACGCTTTAACCAATAGTTCAGCACGAATTGTACTGTTATGGGCTGAGGCAACTCATACATCTTTAATTTTACAAGATGCACTTGATTCTGACGTACTTGGTCCAAAGTTCACATGGATATTAAGTTCAAGTGTTTCATTAAACTCTTTTAATGAAACATATAATAAAAAGTTAATTGGAATGCTTACTGTTGAACCTATAACAGCAGCTTTTGCTGATGTATCAATCAATACAACATTGTTAGATGCCGCATATGATATCTGGCAACAGTATGAGCGTGAAACATTTCCTGGACCAACAAACGTAAGCTATTATGCACTATTTGCATTTGATGCAGCTTGGTTATTGATCCAATCAATACAACAACTTTGTTCAACAATTACTAATAGTTCTTCTCCCTGTATATCATTTGTCGGCTCTTCAGCCTGCTTTGATCGTCGTTTTCTCAATTCCGATTCATATTTTGATACGGTTAGTAATATGACATTTCTTGGTGTATCCGGTCCTATACAATTTAATGATAATGTAACAGATCGAATAAATGGTAGTTATTATTTTGCACAGAACTCTCAATCTTCTTCAAATGGAGTGAATTTCGTGCCAGTATTGGGCTATTCTAATTATGATGGTTGGCAAGAGTATGCAGAAGCAAATCCGATTATCTGGCCAAATAGTTCATCAGTAACTCCTACTGGTCAAGCAACACTTGCTGGTGTAACTTTACGAATTGGTGTAATTCAATCAGATCCATTCACAATAGTTACCAATGTAACAGATAAATTTGGACAGACTACAGTACACCTAGATGGTTATATACCTAATCTTATCACTCAACTACAAAGTAAAATGGGATTTATTCCAGATATTAAATTAGCACCATCAAATGAAACCTACGATGCATTAGTCGCATCAGTAGCAAACGGTGTTTATGATGTAGTGATAGGTGATGTGACAATTACTGCTGAAAGAAGAGAAATCGTTGGGTTTTCAAGTTCAATATTTGATAATTCTTTACGGCTTATTATGCGAAAAGCTCCCGATGTTAATGTCGATCTCTTAGCGTTCTTGACACCATTCTCACGTAATCTCTGGTTATTGATCCTAGGTGCTGTTGTATATGCTGGTATCTTAATGTGTCTATTAGAGAGGGAAGAAAACGAAGCATTACAAAATAAATCAATAATTTCTGTATGTGCAATGAGTATTTGGTATTCTATTGGCAATGTTGTGGGATATGGTACGGGGGGTTTTAAAGCTAGGACAGCTGCTGGACGTGTATTAACTGTTGGTTTATATATCTTAAGTATAGTATTAGTGGCATCGTATATTGCAAACTTAGCATCTGATCTAACAATAACAAAATCACAGAGTGTTATTTCTGGAATTGATGATATTAAAGATGGAAAGATACCATTTAATCGTATTGGTATTCGTGTAGGTACAGCTTCCCAAGCTTATTATTTAGCAGAAATATCTGGAAACAACCCAAATTATTATACATTATACTCTCGACAACAAGTATATGATGATTTATTAGCTGGTATAATCGATGTATCTTTTCTGGATACTGGTGTTGCAGAATATATAACTAATAATATATATTGCAATTTAACTTTGGTTGGTGACGGTTTTGATGCAGGTGCATTTGGCGTTGTTACACCTAAACAATGGATATATGCACAAGATTTAGATGTTAATATATTATTGTTAAGAGAATCAGGTGTGATAGACAATTTGACATCAACTTGGTTTCAATCCCAGACATGTCCTGATTCATCTGAAACATCTACTGAAATGACAATTGACACAATGAGTGGATTATTTTTGACCTATGCAGTGATTGCTGCTCTAGCATTATTATTATTTCCATGGAAGAAACGACGTATTATAAAAACTTATCTATTTACATTAGCACGTCGAAAAAAGTCGTTAGCCAAAATAAATGGTTCTGTGAGAAGACATTCAACAAAAACTTCTAAACAATCAAAAAACTCCCAATTACAGTCGCCCGATTTCTCGTATTTTTAAGTGGAAACAATCTTTATCTCAAGATTAAACTTTTAATACACGATGAACCAATATGAACTGGAGATAGTGGCATGTATAGACGCTAAAGATCAGCACCCATCTGATCTTATTCCTTTTGAAGCCAATTAACTTTGTGTTAGCTTTTCTGCGAGTTTTAGACCCAGACCTAGGGTAGTTTTCCAAGGTATTCCAGAAAATCATCAACCAGCAGTCCGGAAAATATGACTGAAAGCTTATCTGTTAATAATTGTTTTAGATGAAAGTATTGTGGACTTTAGGACTGGTGAGGGTGAGGGTGCTGGCAAAACTGTACTAGTTTTTTATTAACGTATTACTCGAAACTGGGAGAATGGCATTTTGACCAGAAATGTTTACTCTACAAACTAGCATCATATAAATACTCTTTCATTTCGGTATTCCGCTGGAATACTATAATTTAAAGACACCAGTTTATTGGCTTTTTACATGGTGAAGATGATTTTCATGTTTCGAGAATGTATAAAAAGAAATATATATTATTTTGACTATAAACGTCATGGCCTCTATATTATCCAGGCGTGAAAAGCGTATTATTTTGTGATGCGAAATAAAATAAGATTTTGTTAAACAGTAGCACTAATATATTTGAAACAAAACTAAGATTCAAGGGCATAATAATTTAAACGGAACTTCTTATTTCGGGACTCGAAAAGATCAGAAACTTTACGTATAAATTTTTCTGACACTTATGATCAGTTTCGATTATTAAACATACCAGTTTTCGAAGCGGTTCGTGACTTAGAACTGCGAGACGGCAAAAGCGGAATATGTGCAGAGGGTTTGGAACTCATTAGATTGTATTAAAAACCATTTTCTCCTCTTTAGCGCATTCCAATGTGTTAAAAGTACGTTTTTCGCTTCTAACGCATTAGAATGCCTTAGAATAAGTTAGATACTCAAAAGTTTGCACATGTTTCTTTCGCAAACTTCCACTATGAAGGACAACTAATGCATTTAAAGCCGTTAAACGTCTTTTTCCGTTTTCATGCATCCTTTTGAGCGGCTTCGCACCTGTGGTTTTCAGCAACGGTTCTTCGTTTTGAATTTCGGTTCACAGACAGGGCACACTTCTTTTTAAAAACAAGAAGACAAAAGCAAGTTTTTGCACGCCAAGAAACAAAAAGTTTCCATAGCCAGCGGAACTGGACAAGATCCTTGGTATCGCCGCTTATGTAACTTAAGAAATTCTTCGATTTGCAAAAGTTTCGCTTTTTCGGTTGATTGATTTCAGTGTGCTTTGATTTATCAGGTGTCCTGAAAATCCTATTAAGCTGAAAAAGTGAAATTTTGTGAAACCAAAACGCTTGTCAAGTTCAAAAAGCTAATGTTTCTAAACATTCAACATGTCGTGCCCAGGATTTCCTAGCGAAATTCCTCGAAAAAATTTATTCCTAGAAAGAAATTTATTTGCAACGTTCTTCTTAGAGTCCTCGAATAGTAAGAGAACCGAAATTTCAGATCTATAGACTATAGAGGAGAATGCATTAAAAATAAGTTTTCCGTTAGAATGCGCCATAATTCACTCGGAGACAAAACTGTTTACTACAAAAATTTTGCACCCGATTTTTTGACTTTAGAGATAAAGAGTTTTAGATATGAAGAAAATATGAAATATTTCGTATTGTAAGAGAAAATTAAAGTCCTGATTATCGGCTACAAAACGTACTAAAGAAAATAAAGATTTGTAGATTTTGAGAACGTATTCTGATTTTTTCAAAGTTCTCCGCGTTGAGATATGTATGTATGTGCTTTTACACTGGAACTCCTATGATCCAATCATACATGAGACAGTGATCAGAAATGAAAATGAATTTTTTTCTCATATGGATGCTGCAAACTCGTGGTCTGCTAAAAACATTTTAACATAACTAATAGTAGGCAACAACAATCTAGAAATAGGCTAACACTCGGGCCAGATTAACTGTTTCTTTTTAACTTTTCTTAAAGCTTTTCACATATTTTACATAGTTTTAACAGACCACTATTGATCTGGAATGGGGCTTGAAAAGTGTTGCAGGCCTACGAGTTCCCTAATACGTGCGAAGAAGTTCGCGGTATGAGAACTAAGGCGTTCACATCTATTGAAAAATAAGAATAAAATAGGAGGAACAATGAATTCAAGTACCTGCAAAAAATCGGAATGAATTAACCTTCATTGATTTCTCACGCACTCCCATGCATTAAATGAGGATGACGGCAAACAATTCTTTATATGCTTTCGTATCTTAAACTTGAACAAAGGCGTTAAAAGTTTTAAAACTGCCAATATCTTCTACTTGATGATCGTTACATTAGATTCAGTAACGATCAGAAAATCAGAAGATCAGAAAGCCACAAAATTATGTAACTCAGTACAGGTCGCTTGACTCTTGCAACATAGTTCTAAGTGTAAAACGACTCTCGGAATAAATTGTGTACTTGGACATCTATGGAAAAAGTTAATGTTAATACGATAATGCATCACGTTAATAACATAATGTTAAACTAATTTTAGCTGTGAAAATCGATAGAATCAAAAATCAGCGAAGAAATTGTATTTCAGTAGATTATTAACCATGGAAAATCTAATATAACTAGTTTCAACCAAGGTTATCGAAGATCATCTAACAGCTACATTTCAATATATTGAACCACACACTGATGAGGTACTCTTACATCCGAATACAAAATAATCCGTCTGGGGGCCAAAAAAGCAGGATTTACTGAGTATTATAAAAAACAGAAATGCTGAATTTAAAAGGTTCACGAGTGAGCCATGTAATCTTTTCACATTGTGAATTATTGAATTCATTCGCTGCTAATCCAAAACTGGAACTAGATTCAAGCCAAAACAGTTTGTTTGTACATTATCACCAGTTTTCACTCGTTTTAGCAGTTAAGTATCAATTAGAAAGTAGTAACTGAATTCGTTACCTTACCTGGTAAAGTAATTAGTAAAGTGCCAGCCCTGTTCAGAAACTGATATTTCTTCAGATATGCACTTCGTTTCTATCGAGAATTTAAGGGTAGCTTCTAATATGTTCCTTACTGGGACGCAATTCTTTGCTTTTTTATGTGATTTCCAGTTAGAAATAGATGCCCTTCACGTCTCTAGTTTCTCTTTCTAAGTCCTACAATTTTGTTTGTGCATACAAGAATTGCGGACTTTTGTTTGTTCCTCCAATAAACCCTTTTTTTTGCACTGAATATGATAATTTCATATTATTAATTAGAAAATCGGCCCGCTTGCCATACATTTATCAATTTGTGTTATTTTCCTGTAAATTTGCCTAAAACTGAATGACATACTTTGACAAGTTATTAGATTTATTATTTTGAAAAGAGCTCTATTTAGAATACATATTCGTATGTTTAGCTCTTTTTTCGCTACAAACAAAAATGTTACATATAACATCCTGTACGAAGAGTACGAATCTAAAAGTAAGCAAACATTGAATTAGATTCAGTCTCCGAAAGAGGGAAAAGACAAACGAAAAAAATAGACAAACGAGGAGAAAATTTAATTCTCTATCAAACTGTTTATTGGGTACCAAAATTAATTAAGATTCCACTGTGTAATATTTGAAGTATTAGAAGTCTTTAAGGCTGCTTCAGCCCTACATTTGTTGTAAAGCGTTCCTGATTGTTCAGTTCAAAATCCGAAAAAAGGACGCTCAATTCGAAGGCTTACAACGCTTTACTAATTTTGTAAAAGTTGTTCTTTTCCGTCTCAAGAAACGAGGCCTAAAAATAAATACGTTAACTAAGTAAAAACTACACTGTCACTAGTATTTTTCCTTCAAGTTACAAATTTAAAACCATGAAGTTGATACAGCAAGGTGCAGAATTTTCTGCTCTATCAAATTATGCTACCTTTCACATCAGATAAGGGTTTCATTGAAACACAGCGGAATAAACATGAAGCTCGAAATGTGGACCGGAAACCGTGTACTTCACAAAGAGGCTACCTCTAAGAATCAACTTTCTTATGTGCTTTCCTTAGTTCGACAGTTTTCTGTGCACGATGAAAATGAATGAGGATGCCGAATTTGCTGGAGACTATATTGAAGCATTTTGCTTTAATTCATAACGCTTATCAGTGCAATATGATTCTTGGATAGACGGCAAACGATGGTTAAAAGAGCCGCTTAAACGCGCTTTTGTTGTTCAAATGTTTAGAATAACGCGTTTGCTAACGATCGTTAAATTAACCATTTTCTGGCGTTTTTGTTGAATGAGTTTTCTAACGACGTTAAAATGACCGTGGAAACGCGTTTACTTTATATAAAACGTGTTTTGATGTGTCGTTTCTAAACATAAAAAGAGAAAAGTTCGAAGTCATATCATTTTAACGTCGTTAGAAACGCGTTAAATAAAAACACCAGAAAACGATTAATTTAACGATCGTTAGCAAACGCGTTATTCTAAACTTTTGAACAACAAAAACGTGTTTAAACGGCTCTTTTAACCATCGTTTGCTAATTCCGAAAAACGCGTTTTCGTTAGTTGTAAAAAGTGTTTTTATTAGTGTTGTTTTGAAACATTTAACGCATTTAACATGATCGTTAAAAACGAAGAAAAAAGGCGTTTTTTTGTAGCTCTTTTACCCCTGGACATTCAACGTCTTGTTTTGCGCTCAGCCAAGTATATAAGCACACTCGAAATATCATCTTCTTTTCGTTCTTTTTCGGTTTTAGATCATCAGTTTTGTACTTCCTTTATTATAGACTTTCAACTATTTTTAGATCAAGTTCCACTGGGTAGCCAAGTCTCATATTTGGCTTTACCAAAACTTTCTCTTCTCACGGGTTTTTAACGATCAAAAAACGTGTTAAATGTTTCATCTGAAACGCGTTCTAGAACGTTTGAAAATACGTTTTTAACGCAAAAGTAACGCGTTGCGAAATTCCGAAAAACGCCTTTTCGAATAAATACAGAAAGAAAAACGCGTTTAAACGACAAAGAAAAGTGTTGGTCTTGAAACATTTAACGCGTTTTTGGTCGTTAAAAATAAAAAACTAAACGAGTTTTACCCCCGGGATGTTATATAAAACAAAAAAAATCAAGGAATAATTTCATCTAATCTCTATTGCCATCTATATGTTCCAATGGAAAGCTACTCTGGTGAATGTAATTGAGCCAAGTACTTGGGTTAAGTAATGAGGACAGCACTTGTGAACTTTTCTAAGTATTTATTTGTCAAGTACTTGAGAAAGCACTCGACAAGTAAAATGTAAGCACTTGGCTGACACAATGCAAGTAAATTCACTTCAAAAGCGTCAGTCAAATACTTATTTCATTTATCTTCGTTTTATATTTTGTATGTATTTTGCAACCATACTCTACTTTTGTAGAGCAAATACTTGCACGGCTAATTTTGTTCACCTCAGTAGAAATATATAAGTTTATTTTATAAGTGTATGACGATTGATATTGCGGTCTTTATATACAAGCAGTCAGTGCAAAAGAAAAAGGGTTACTGGCTTGTCTAAGTACTTGCCTAAAGCAAGACAAGTGCCAAGCCAGCCACCACGGACACAAATTCATGTACATGGTACTTAGTGACTAACCAATGAATAAGTGGAGCGTTTTACGTTCACTACACATTGGAACTTTTAAATAACTTTAAATTAATGTACACTAATTTCCGACTCAAAAAACGATGAAAAATTACTTCCCATCAATTTAAGAGGCCAAATTAATTTAAATTCGTTTGTAGGAAATTAGTTTACATCAATTTCGCACTGAAAATGAACTGGAATTAATTTCTAGGTTGAAATTAGTTCCAATTAGTTTGAAAAGATATTAATTTAAATTAGATTTAACTCTATGTTGATCTCTATGTTGATTTTGCTAAGTATGATGTTTATAAAGCATATTACGATTTGATTCAACAACTAGAACGATGTGATCTGAACTTCAAAGATGATCCGAGCAAGAAAACGGAACAACAACCAAAAACTGCGGCCACCGCAACCAAGAAGGATGAGAAAGAAAAACCATCAGAACCGTCGCAGAAGAAAGATATATCATCTACTGAGCCGAAGAAACCCGTTACGTCAGAATCAGTTTGCAACTATTAGCTCTCTTCTCAGTTATGAACAACTTCCAATTGAAAATGGACTAAAGATGTCGATGGTTTTTTTCACAGTAAATATATTGAACTAATGTCACCATTATTAGGTGATAATTATAATGGAAGATATCTGCTTACATATTATCTTACATTAGCAACTGCATCCAATGCTATGAATTAATAGGAGATGAATTGAGAGAAGATTTCAAAATGAATCTTCTGTTCCACAAATTCGTAACATTTAAAAACGAATTGCAGCTGTATCTTCCACTAAAATGAAAATAGGAAATAGAACGAGTGATAATGATGTTGATGAAGTTTTTTGTAGAATGTTGTACTTCTAAGTTATCAATAACCTAATTAAGGGACCATTTCGGGGGAAAAAGCTACATCTATTTTCTAACTAAATATGTTTCTTGTAGACTACCTCTCAGTTTAAAAATGAAATTCACAGCACTTTTCCAGGGTAATTAGCAGACATTTAAGTTACTGCTAAACTTTCACGTTTGTGCAATACCTGGTTACCTCACTAGGATATATCAAAGCCATATAGCTCATTTTAAACGGTTTGACAGGCTTAAAAGTGAAAAGCATCCGCTTCATTTGTTTTGTCTATCTTAAAACTTTTCAATGGCGCAAATTTCAAAACTGGTCGAAAGTATTTCAGAGGGAACGGAAATTTCGCCCGATATTTTATTACAGAGCACATTTCCTCGGTCTCATTTTGCTTCACATGTCGTTAGGTGAGATGCAGTGTTGCTCACGACATCTGCTCCTGCCGCTTCAGGCTTAAAACAAACTGTAAGATTTCAGACGAATAGTCCCTCCTATAAATGTCTTCCACCAAATATAGAGAAATTTTGCTGCATATCCGATGTTAACATGAATTTTATTTGTATTAAACCAAAAATCCTATCCCATCATTAGTTATTTCACTTACAAAAAGAAACAAGTAAACTTGCTCGATACTAAGTACCACGTTTTTCCATTTTCGTCATGTTAACAGACCAATGCATGGTTCTACTGAACTCTTTTGAAAAAGGAAAATGACTCCAAAACACCAGATCCTTTTTTTTCTCTATCTTTAACATGAATAAAAAGTCAAGTGAACGTGTTAAAGTTAAAAAATTAAAGTACTCCGCTAGGGTAGAGATACACCTTTTGATCCTGATTCCAAATATGATATTTTTATTCCATAAAAGTTGGGTTCTGTTGAAGAAAATTGAGAATTACAAGGAGGATTTCGACTTTTTCGAACCAAAGTGAAATATCTGAACAGAAACGAAAATATTTAAACATAAAAGAATATAACTTTGTTTTCCGCTTCAAGGCGGTTCAAATGGCGTTAGATTCAAGGTTCCATCTCTTAAGGAAAAATGCTTGATGCTCTTTTGAGCGGAGGGTTACGTTTTTAGATTCTCTTGTAAACCAATTTTTGCGGAGGCTAAGGAAGATGTACTGAACTTCAAAAATAGTTTTTCATGTACAGTTTGATATGATAAATCCGAAAAAACTGTGTCAAACCTCCGAAATATAATGGAAGAAAAACAGAGTCACTTTACTGAGCGATGGTGTTTTTTCGTTTTTCGCGTCTTTTCCGTATTTCGCGCTTTTCACTGCGAAAAAAGCGTCTGGTAATATTTTAAAGATGATATTTGGATACAGCTCGCTATCCTCTATCCGGATACGTGTGTTAAATTCAAAAATAAAATAGTGCGTAAACTGTGAATTCGCGGAACCTTAACACGTTCGCTATTTACAAGAAGTTGTAAAACATCACCCATACGTCCACTTTAGGTAATATGTGATAATACTACTATGAAACTCAAATTGTAAATGATTAGAAAAAAACAAAAATTATTTTAGAAAATAAGGAAAACAGGGAATCGATGTTTCAGGTCAACTGAGCAGCTATTACAGCCCTATGCGTAAAAGTATCATATGCCACAAAAAGAATGCATAATAATTAATTTTCGATTCAATTGTGGCTCATAGCCACATTATTTATAATAAATTGCATCCAAATGAAAAAGTAAGTTTGATCCGGTTTCAAGAGCAGTTGATCAATTCTTTGGTCGATGTGATGTCAGAATCTGCGCACGGTTCTGTTCGTTCCATGCAAATTGAATCTTTCTGAACACTTTTTGTGAAACATTCCTCAAAAAGATCGTAAACGTGTAAGAAAAACATGTCGGCTTAGCCAAACGTAACGCAGTTACATTTTTTCAACACTATTTCTTGATTTTCTCAGCAACGATATGTAATAGACGGTTCGTTCTGACGTCATTTTGTGTATCGATCTCTTGCTAATTAACCGTAAAACGAAGAACAAAATCGGTGTTGAAACTTAGTTTCTGTGGACAAAATAAAGATCGTAGAGCGAGAAATAGCTCTTTTTTTCAGGTGGTGGAGGGGTTTTATATAAATTTTCTCAAAATGAATGATAAAAAATTTTTCTTTTCGAACCATTTTGTAGCTTTATCAACGGGCTATCCGATCGTAAAAGGAGTTATTCTCAACTCAATTGGGCAAGCCCAGAAAAATCGTTTTACTTTCGTAACACTGTCACGCAGAAATGTTTGCGCTTATCGGTCATGGCTTTCTTGTAAGAGTATACATCACAAAACTTGAATTTTCACTTTTCTATAGATAATTTTATAGAGTTTGCCATAGATGAAAGACATTTAAGTGAAAAATAAAAAGAAATAGTTTTCGAGTTTTTGAAAAGCTTTTCACAAAATGCTCGGTTTTCGAGTTGTAAAAAAACATTAAATGCTTATAAAACTTGCTATGAGCC
>CAJNOQ010005606.1:0-14997 GCA_905250885.1 Didymodactylos carnosus | reverse complement strand
TCTCTGTGACACTTTTCCATGAAACACTGTTCAATTTACGAACGGGCGAAACTTTCTTCTTTGGGCCTTCCGTAAATTGAAGTGTTTCATGGAAAAGTGTCACAGAGAGCCCGAAGACGTCTCATTTTGTTCAAAAATGTTTGCTCTGTATGAGAAAGGCATTTGTGAAGCATTTCTAGATCGGGCAGAGGGAGTTGATTTTCTGAGATTTGGGTTTTCCAGAGACCCTGCTTTTAGGAGTTCCGATGGAATCTTCATGTACTTAAATGATGTATGTACAGGTCGCATTTTTCTCTAGTCATACGTGCTATTTTGAACTTAATGACCTTTTGCAAATCAATAAAAATATGTTGTATACACCAGTTTGTAGAGAATTGAAAGAGCTTTCTAATTATGGGTTGATTTCTTTATATGCTCCTATAGTGCCAGCGAAAAGCACATTAGCTTGTACACGCACCCATCGTTTACTGTTTCATGGACATTAGTAGCTGGTTCTTGTAGGAGAAACAGGTCAGTTTTGAAAGAAAATCGATCATATCTAAACCGGATTCAGAACCAAATTCTATTTTCGTCAGAAGCTGGGTGAATGTGAACTGTCTACCGTGTTGATTTTGAGGTCGAATCCATCTGCGTTCAGGAAAAAATTAATTTTTATTGGAAAAAACACCCCATAATTAGGTACTTTTCGACTTGAGCTTGATCTTTTTGTACTCACTCTTGTTCAATAATAAGTCTTAATACTATATTCGTGACCTACGAACAAAAGTACGTCGGCCAGGGTATTATATATGCAGTCAAAGAATAAAAAAATTTCACAGCATTAAAGGTACTTAACGAGGGATCTGAACGAAGGCTATTACTGGGAACACGCTCCAAGAAAATTCATTTTTCTTCAAAAAATCGGTCTTGCTATGCACTAGGAAAAAAATCTCTCGATCTAAAACTTACTGTGCTATATATCGTTCGATGCAACTCGACGCGTTGATTCCAACTATGACCATACGTTTTCTTAAAAGTGTTCCTAGACTGAGAGAAATGGATTTTATCTGGAAAATCTATATTTCGGCACAGGAACAATTGTGCATTTTTGCGCGTATAGTATAAATGCAGTACACAGAGGAAAACATTTTGATATATTTTTGAATCGGGTTAAACTGTAGGAAACTCATTACATTAAGCACACCTCTGAAAAAAACAAGTTAATCTGGAAAATAATTCTATTTCTCGGGGAGATTCGGTCTAGAACGACCAATTTCCTTTTTATCAGATGGTCGAGGGAGTCTAGTTTCAGAATCTGTGTCATTTTTAACTGGAAGTTTCTATCTCTTTTCGTTCTCGAGCTATTTGAAAAACGGTCACCGGCACCGTAATTTGAAAAGAACAGTAGTTCATCGCTCTGAGTGAGTCTTATTTGATAATTTTGTCTTTTTTACCTATAGAAAAAGATATTTGACCTTTTATCAAGTGGCGGAGAAGGTTGCGATGAAAATGGTCGGTATAAAAATGTATAAATTTGCATAGAAAATACACTCTCAGAGAGAAGAACACTAAATTGGAAAAAGAAATCTAAATTTTCGTACTAACAGACAAAAGGTTTTTCTTCTTGTTTCCTTCACGTAAAAAGTTCTTTTATTCGACACCACAAAAACACTTCAGACTCAATATTCAAATAATAAAGATGTCATATAGCAGATTTTTTAACCTTACCACCAAAGAAGATCAAGAAACAGAAAGAACTAAACTACTTTACTTGTACATTGTTTCAATTCTCGACCTTCTGAGGGTTAATTTTCTAAGCTTAAAAGTCTAGTAACTTTCATATCTCAATGGTAGTGCTATTTGTTTGAAAGCTTTGACTTATTAAATAGAAGAAAAATGGCAGAAAAAAATCCCATTTTTTCATGTTTGCCCATTCGGATGTGGAAAGTCATTAATAGTTTTTGTATATCTCTCATGATAGAACAGGAAGTTGCATGTATGTTCATTATTTTAAAGAAACTGTTCCACATTGAATTTTCTAGAGTTGACACCTCTGGTAGCCTGTGGTTGATCTTTTTCACTTTTTAGCATTCTAATCAAAAAATAACCGATAGTCTAATGAAATATATTGCAAAACGTCGTTTTTTACCGACACGTGATGTACAATTTTCGCCACACAATTCAAATAGTGAGCTGGACGACGATTTTGACGCCGTTCATTTGAATAAACGATATTTCCTCCAATCAAAACGCTACTTTTTAAACAGCAAACGAGACACCGACAAACGAGATGAAGTAAGCAATAATTTAGCTAAGTAAACTCATTGCATCTCCTCTGTCAACCATATTTGTAACCGTTTCAATATACTTCTTTAGATATAAACTGATATACTTTTTTTCTCTTTTTATAGGATTGATTTAGCAATTCACCAATATTTTACTCATGCTGTTTATGTGTCAATAATAATCTAATTTTAACAAATATTCTTTCTGTTACCACTAAATTAAACAAATAGCAACAATGACTGAAATAAAATATTCTTTTCTGTAATGTCAGTCGTCCATCCATCATATATATTTAATAATAGAAATCTTTATTCTTAGTTTAATATAACGTGGTCCTTTGCTGGTATCAGTAAACCCTTCTCGTACGATAATACAGAATGCTTTTATACTGTGATTTACACAAGAAATTTCTCGCTGAAAACTTTCTCGTTAAAAAGTGTTGCTACGTCCGATGATTTCATCTTCGGAGTAGTGTGAAAGCTGTGATTTTTCGAGATTCGTTAATTGCAAATATCGTTCAAAATGTCTTACATAGTCAACAGATGCAAGGTCTGATTGAGCACATTGTTCATTCAACAGTCTCGGTCTATGAAAAACGAATTGAAGAACTAGAAGTAAATTTGTCTGTTCTCCTAGAACAAGTTACAAGTGCTATACTTCCGTAGAGCTGCAATGATCTTGAGTATTACGGTCAGATATGTGCAATCTCTATCTACAGAGTCAAGCAGAAGCTACGGATGCAACTGTAATGGGCTTGGCTGAGAAGATCGAGGTGACAGTTGAACGCGCGAATATTTGAGCTTCACGTCGGCCTGAAAAGAAATTACTCAAGAGAAACCGTCCGTTGATCGCTCATTTCCTTCGCTATGAAACCCGTGAAAATGTTCTGAATAGACATGTACTAATTCTTTTTTGAAGATTATTGAAAAAATTTACTAGTTCTAAGATTATTTGTTTTATATGTTTTTTGAATACATCAGATTATTCAGCAGGTTTTTCTCTACAAAATGAGGTATAATGAAGTTTGTATCTGCATTTGAGAAGGCGAAAACAAGAAAAATGTTAACCAATTCCGACCGATTCCCCACGAATTCTTTTTAAAAACTTTTAAAAAATAGTGTATAATGTTTAATCTAATGCTGCCACAAAATAGGCTGTTTTGTAGAGAAAAGTTGACGGTACAATCCTACATTGTGGATAAAAATTGGTAACAAATGATTTGAGAGATACCATTATTTTCGGAGATGCACCAAACAACCAGTTCTAGAATTGGTGCGTGCCTAGTTCTGAAAAGTTGCAAAATTTTGTAATCAACTGTTTCCTATCAAAACGTGTATATAAACGAAGATCAGACGTGTTTCAATCACAATGTTTGCCAGTACGCTCGTTCGATATTGAGATTCGATTTTGTATGTACATAAAATAATTATCTTTCCTACTGACAGAGGGACAGGTTCTCATGTGAGGACATTGTAAAAACTGTATTTCTGTTTGACTTTCTTTCTTCACTACTCCTACTTTTGTTTTCTCCATTCTTATTTTACTGCTGAGACTTTAACATGTGCAAAGATCAAAATAAACTTTAACAAAAAAGCATCTTTCTTACTTTTCCATCTTTCGTGTTATGATATCACCTAAAAAACAAAGTCTAGAAGTGCAAAGTTCTATTTCAATCTCGATTTACAACGTTCGAAGTCTTCTTGCAATTGCGATTGACAGTAACAATCAGAATGATCTGTCTGTTTCACACCATTTTCAAAGCTAGATGCTTTGCGACCTTATGTTTTATCATCAAATCCGGGAATTGCAGGTTTAGTTGAGTCTTGGCTATCTACAATCGAGGACAAACGTCTTTTACCCACAAACTATCAAACACCTTTTCGTAAAGATGGAAATAGACATGGAGGAGAATGTACCTTTTATGCAAGGTCTGATATAAATGTAAAACGTCTCTCAAAGTTTGAAGTGGATGATTTGGAGTTGACGTTTTTTAGTTAAACGACCAGTTTTACGAATAGTAAGACTCGTCGCTGTTACTGTTAAAGATGTTTTTAAAGTCATGAGTAATTTAAATTCTAGCAAAGTGGTTGCGGAAGATTTTACATCGAGAATGGCCAAAGCATTAGCTGAGGTCCTCTCACCTATTTTATCCGAAATTATAAACGCCAGTATAAAGCATTCTGTTTTTTCTAGCTCTTTAAAGATAGGATCTGTCGTCCCTATTTATAAAAAAGGAGCACCGCATTTTATTATAGATCTATTAAGTTGTAAGCTGTCATTGGAAAAATAATGAAGCGGGTCATTTAGTATCTTTTTTTCACAATCTGATCTCTATTCATTAGTCTGAATTTGTCCAGAGAGCTTCGTGTGTGAACCAGCTGACGACCTTGCTTCACTACATTAATTAGAGCATAGAAGAGTCAAAATTTGTAAGAGCGAGTTTTCTCGTGCTTTTGATTCAGTGAGTCATAGAGGATTAGTTTATAAACTTCGATAGAAGGGGGTATGTGAGCAGATTGTTACATGGATTGAGGATTACTTAAAAGATCGAAAGATTAGAACGATTGTAGATGGTTTTGTTTCTGGTTTAGCTGACATCAATTGCGGTGTGACTCAAGGCTCCGTTCTGGATCCTCATCCCTTTCTCGTTTGACCTAGAGGAGCGGTTAGAAGTCGTTTTAAAGCTTTTTCAATCGAAGAGGCCACAAAAACTACTAACAGAGATTTGGAAAAAATAGCTCAGTGATGTGCCACATAGCTGTTAAAATTGCCACTGATATTTCGCGAAAATTTGAAAAAAAACTTAGGATTAGGACTAGGTTACCAAATACGGCTAGTAGGCGAATTAAAGCCGGATGAGGGTGGATTTTTCCACTCTTCGTTCACATCTTAAGAAGCACAAACTTGTTGACGATTACCTGTGTGAAAACTGCCAAGGTATGGTTAAGGAGGATCCTAAACATTTTTTGCGATTCATGTTATTACGATCTAATCTTGATAACATTAAATAAAGAATTGTTTACGACGCTGTGACTAACTTCATTGTGGAAATAAAATAATTTGAATAAACTGTTGCACACCTACTATCCATTACAAACTGGACAGGTGCATCTCTCAGTGTATGAGGCTATTATTTATTCTACCACTGTCTTGTACTTATAAATGTTTAAATGTTGTGTTCTCATGACTCTCTTGTCCATGTTACTGTACTCTACTGATTAGTCTTTCTCGTTCCCTCTCTCTCTTCTTCTTCTTCTTCTTCTTTTAAATGGAAAACACACAGGGGTAATATAATGTAGCTTCAAAACCTGTGACTTTATTCTTTATTATAATCCTTTTTTTTTTCTTTACTAAATCAAAAGTTTATAACAACTGCGTGTGGCAGACAAAATTATCATTTCATTTGGTAAATAGTCAAAACAAGAGAAATAAAATACTGAAAATGTTAAATAATTTTTTGTTGGTGAAAAATTAAAAAAATTTAAAACAACAAATAGAAAGTTCACAAAATTGGATTTAGATCATATAGAACTCTAAAAGGTTAAAATTATTAGTCTCAATTGTTTCATTTTTTCCCAGTATCTTATGTAAGGTATTCAAGTGAATAATCTCACAAACAGATTTTGAAAACGTAATACAGCTGTTGTGTTTATTGAACTCCAAACAAAAAAAAATTGGAAGAATAAACAAACAAACATTGTATAAAATAAAAATAACGTATATAAGCACGCACGATTACAGTTAAACAAAAGCAATAGACGGACAAAAACAAAAGAAAAAAAACAGTCATCTCAGTCTAGATAAGAGAAAAAAAAGAGAGAAGAATTTGTTGTATTTTTTTCATATTTTTTCTACACCAAGAGATTTAGTTTTACATCGTTAACGTATTTCAAAACAATTAGCAAAATACAAAGACAGAATGGGAAAAATGTAAACATACACAAGTTAAGAAAATATGATAATAGTGAAGTGAGATGGGAACGACAAATTTTGTTAAATGTTTTTATAGATACTTTAATGTTGAATAACAATTTGTGCTGGAGGAGGACGTCTTGCTGTTATATTGAAACAGTAAATTTGTAAATGTTCACAAATTTGTCTAACCTAAATGTGAACAAAAAGAAAAATATGATGTTTAATAGATGTTAGAATGATTGTATAATTTAACATACCACACAAACAGCATAATGAATATGAAAAATAATAGCATAAATATTATACACATATAAAAGTGTAAATTCAACAGTTTTTGTTAATTTACCAAATACAACTAAACATTGTATAGGAACATAAATGTATAAAAATGAATTAAATCCTTCAGCACGTGTTGATGTCATTTGTGCAACAACTAAGCGACACTAAAAAGTAAATATTAAATAGAATAAGAATTGAAAGTTTACGTTATAGGATGAACTCACAGCTATGTTTGAAAATGTTGCACCGATAGCTGAAAAAAATACACGTGGCTGTTTTTGTAATATCATATTAGGTGAACTCAATGCCCACCATGTGGATGAGATAAATAATACACTAGGTGCGATAAGTGGACGAATGGCTTCGTATGGTGTACGATTATTTCCGGTGCGATTTTTATACGCCCTATTTTAATAAAAAAAAGAAGTGAATAAATACACACAACCATGTCTCACTAACTATCAACATACTTTCGAATGTTTATTACTGAAATCGGAAGTGATGTTCCCAATGCAAAACCTGTGATGAAATAATGAATATTAGAAGTAGATTTGTAGATAAATATTGTCTTCTTACATGGCCAAATAACTTGAGCAACATGAGCAAATGCAACATTAATGATTGGTACACGCCAACAAAATATTGATGGCGAAAAGAAAAATGCCACAAGATATGTCAATGTCATTACCTATAATAAATGAAAATAAAACATTGATCATAGCCTAATTTTATTATTATCTTCGTAAGATGATGGGAATAGAGTTCACGGCCTGTCCGACTGGTGGTTAAGTTTTTCATAAATATGCTACTTTTTGCCAAGATTGCAGCGAATTACATAGAAAGTATCTACAGGACTAAGAGAGATCTGGTTTTAAAGAGTAAATATTTTCCTTTCAATTTATCAGAAAACAAATCTTAACAATTTCTCTTTTGCCCGTATACAATCTTCAAATTGAATAATCCAGCCTCTATTTTAATGATCTTACATCTGTAGGTCAATAAACTATCGGAATTTGCCTAATAAGTAATTTAAAGAAAAATGTTTGCTCTTTAAAAGGAGACGTCTGCAAACTGTGTATAAGCTTTTGTCGTCCCACTATATCACAAAAAGTTTGAAGAACGTAGCGCACTTATGGCGTTTAGCAAACAGGTCGGCCATACAGGGTTAGTCTTCTATTCTGAAAATCATATAATCTACTAACCAGCATTGATATGTCATATGACCAGGGTAAATATAAAACTTTCGTATTATATTTTTCCCAATGTGAATCGATAAATGATGTATAAACTGTCCATAATAGAAAATGCATGGTAAGTACACTAAATCCATATTCACCTCGAGATAACACGGAAAAAATACACACAGGAAATAAGAATGTTGCCCAACTATCTACACCATGATCAAACAATTCGCCGAGGGCGCTACTTGCTTTAGCCCGACGAGCTTGTTTGCCATCCATACCATCTGCAAATAAATTTAAAACCAAATACAATTAGAAAACCGTATAAAATTGAAAAGCAATGAAGAAGCCACTAAAGAGGCTTACACTTCTTTACCAAGTTGATGGGATCCAAATTGACAAATTGCAGCCACAAGCCATAACCATCTTGGAATTGATGATGCATCGTAAAAATGATAATCATATATTGAGAACAGCAAAAAATTAACAACTAATAGTAGAAAACCAAGTAATGTCATCAAGTTTGGAGCAAACCATATTGGAAAATACTAAACAAAAAAATTTTAACAGTTTTCTATGAATGGGTCAAATAGTTGCTTACTTCGACACATCGATTCCAAAATGGTTGCATAACATAATTAGATACTGGTGATGTATCTATGCAACTGTACTAAAAAAGCAATGATAGAAATTAGTAAGAAAAAGTTCTAAATTTATATGAAACATACTTTATAGCTATTCAATCCTTTCAGCTGCTTATCGCTCAAATATTTATAATCAAATACTTCCATAGCAACTGGAACAAGTTTAAATAAGATATTATCTAAATTTGAAAAGAACAGAAAGTTTTTTGAGACATATATTTCAATATCTCAACGATTGACGTTGATCCGCTTTCCGACAAAACTAATGAAGCAGAGAATGTGCGAAAAAGGAGACACCTACGCCTAATCTGCTGTAGATATCACTCGACCTTTTCAAAGTGAAATTCAGTACATCTCTCCTTTTCTCTTCAATTTGACAAGAACACATGACGCCGGAACCACACAACAATAGAAAAATAGCAAAGTTATGGTTCAACGCTCTCGTAATAGTTTATATAAAATTGGCCTCAAAAGGCTAAAACTATACAAGCGCACTAAAGAACAACAAAAATAAACCGACTGCATCCAAGCAAAGCAGCCATTGCTCACAGTCAACAATAATGAATCAGTTTATAGAAAAATTTAAACAAGATTAGATTGGTCTATTTTAAACGAATCGTATAATGGAAGAATCTCACGAATAAATTGCAAGTTCAACGAAAACAGAAATAAAACAACAAAACCATATCTAACTACACTAATTTATTTCATTAATTGATGTAGTTCAAAGAGGATTCCATCATGCAGCTAAACTATTACTATAGTGGACAAAACTAATTTATCGAAGAACTGCTTTTTAAATACAAGATAGTTCTAGTCTTAGATACTAGGGCTTGTTCTTATTAGATTACACGCTCAGTTTTCAAAGACTATTTTTCAATAACTTTTCTCTCAAATTAAGTTGAAAATCTATAGAGTAACAATTCTGATGACACGATCTTCAGAGGCGGAGGACACCCGTTCGTCCCAATGTGTTCAGAGAATAGAATTAATTAGTTGAGTAGCTAAAAGCGGTTGTAAAACAGATTTATACAGTTTAAACAAAGTCCATTTTCAAAATTCAAATCGAGTAGTGGTTCACAGTAGTTTCGAGTAGTTTTATTTGATTTATTATAATGACCTCCCCACTACACGAATCGAACTCCGGATCCTCTATAACTTGAGGATCCTGTGTTCGATTCCCAGTCGAGGCGCATTTTTCCTCCAAACTTTCTTTCATAGTATCGCGTTCTGCTTCAAAAATGTATTAGAACTTAAAATTGAAATGTTTATTCAAATTTCGTTTCCAGACAAATGCCGAATTATCAGATGTTATGTGTTTTTAAAAATCTGCCTAAAGTATGCAAATATTTTTCTTACGTTACATCGATAATAATGAATATACAATTTATTTCAGCCAGAACTTGTATCAAGTATTAAAGCAGCTGCTAATTGTATTCTAGAAAATGGAGGGATTATCAAATCATTTGAAAATCTTGGCCTAAGACGTTTGCCCCATCGTCTTT
The DNA here is from genome assembly GCA_905250885.1 of Didymodactylos carnosus. NCBI lineage: Eukaryota > Metazoa > Rotifera > Eurotatoria > Philodinida > Philodinidae > Didymodactylos > Didymodactylos carnosus. The sequence goes on along the minus strand of CAJNOQ010005606.1, from coordinate 5,208 downwards.
TTGGTAAAAATATGCTTACGTATCGAGAAGGACAGTAAGTGTATGTGTATGAATAAAAATTCCTCTTCATTTTTTTCTTTTGTTTCAGCTATGTCTTTATTAACTTTATTAGTGGTTCACAAAAAGTATATGAAATGAAAAATGCATTGAGTCGTGAAAGCGATATACTTCGAAGAATACTTTCGAATGATGAGCAAACATCGGCGACACCAGAATGTCATTGTGAAAAATATGGATACTTTGTAACCGATATTGTCGACTACACAAAGCCGTTAACAGTATGGAATAGAAAAATTACCGATCCGATGTACGGAAAACGATTAAGATAAATGGACAAAGAGTTGTGTTTACTTTTGTGTTATATGTTTATGAAAACATTGTAGAATTTTGTTTTTTTGATAAATTTATACTGGATTATTTCTCTCTTTGAATGAGCAACAGAATCTCTCTATAGGATATTCGTCCGTTTTACTTATTGATACACATTGACAATTGTCCTGAAACCTATGTACTAACTAAAGAAATGCTCCTGCTTGTGTAATTTTAGTCAAGATATTCAAGGCTTATTTAAGTGCACTTGAAAACCTTGTCAGGGCAGCGCTTGTGGAGCTAAAATGGTGAAACTCCTTTATATTAGCCGAGAGATGATATTGGGAATAGTATACACTAACGTAGAAGAGCAACGAAAATTGCAGCTGTCTTTTAAGATGAATACACTACCCTGTAGAGAGGAATATACCGCCAGGTTAAGATGAATATACCTGAGGGAAGGGGTTAAAAAAAAGGCCAAAATAGGGGTTTTTGAGTATAAAACTGCAACTCCTTCTCCTTTGGAGATACTGAAGGAGTTTCAGAAAAGACATTTGAACAGTAGAACTAACAAGAGAGAACGGTTAATTCATTCGAAACTGGACACCGATGTGAGAACCAAACAATTTTAAAGGTAAAAGGCGTTTTCGTCACAAAGCACTTTCGTCATAGGGGGGCGTGTACTTTCGTCACGTGTGACGAAAGTGTGTTTTTCAGAAAAAGCATGGTGACGTAAGTTCCCGTGAATTTCAGAGTGGTTTTTGGGGCTGTGACGAAAATTCACACTTTGCTGACGAAAGTTTCGTCGAGTGTGACGAAAATACCCTTGTTTTTAACGGTTCCTGCTTAATTTTCATGACACGTAAATACCGCTATAATAAATACAGAATAGAATCAAGTGCTGTGAGATTATTATGTGATCGGGAACACTCCATCAGTAAGAGCTGCACTTAGTATTTACTACACTGCAGTACTTCCTTAACAAGTACTGACAGAGTAAATAGTGGCGCATATATACGTTTTCGGAGTGCTTTTTGTGGCTGTGACGAAAATTCACGCTTTGGTGACGACAGTTTCGGAGGAGTACCTCCACTCAAGGAACTTTCGTCATGTATGACCAAAGTGCGTTCTTCATAATGACGAAAGTACCATAATCCATTTTAAACCAGGGCTTTATATGAATTTATTACTAGCAAACCATGGCACAAAAGGTTAAAATCCATAACATACGATTAACATTTTCAGCTTCGAACATTATTTCCTCTGCTAATCCTTTATTTACTACATTTATTTTTGCAACTATCCACTAACGAGGGAATGTTTTTAAGTGTCCCCTCGCTTTTTCAACGAAACCTAGTGGGTTATAGGTTATCGATGGTGCTGATTCAGGATATGAATATGAGAGCTGCTCTTAGGGCTTGGAAGATCCGGTTTTCTGGAAAACCAGTTTTTCAGAAACTCTGAAAAAACAACTAAAACTTTTCTTAATGAACCATGTTTGTAGCCCATACATTTCTGATTAAAATGAGATCTCTCCCAACTCTACATGACCATTCTTTGCAAAGTTATAGAATATTTAGGGCTTTTCTATAGCTTTGAGTCCCAAAGCTACAGCTACAGCAATAAAAAGAAATTAATGTAGGGCTTTTCTTGTAAATTCTATAACTTTGCAAAGAAAGATCATGTGGAGTTGGGAGTGGCCTCATTTTAATCAGAAATGTATGGGCTACAAACATGGTTCATTAAGAAAAGTTTTAGTTGTTTTTTAGAGTTTCTGAAAAACTGGTTTTCCAGAAAACCGGATCTTTGAAGCCCTAAGAGCAGCTCTCATATTCATATCCTGAATCAGCATCATCGATAACTTGTAACCCACTAGGTTTCGTTGAAAAAGCGAGGGGACACTTAAAAACGTTCCCTCGTTAATAACGAAGAATATGAAAATAAATACTCATCAGTTTTATAAAGAACATATTAAAGTTTGTTGACGATTTGACTATGCGTTTCTAAATAACAGAATTATTTTCGTTCTGCTATTTGAACGATGTTATGAAATTATTTGACATTATGAGCATATAATGCTGAATTTGAACATTTGATTCGTTTGAACACGTAGACGACTGCTTTAAGTAGAAGTGCCTCTGACGGGTGAGACAAAAGTGTTTTTGATATAGCGTTGCGATGGAATATTATAGAGACTTTATCCTTTTTTTGTTAGAAAGAACACAGTGTCTTATTGTAGAAAAATATATAAAAGTGTTTGATCGGAAATGTTTCCCGAAGGCCCCAAAAGTCTTAGAAAAAAAGGCATCGGAAAACTGTTCCGTAACCTTTTCGAATTTAGAAAAAACTCCACGTAATTAGAAAGGTTATCTTTTTATTCTTTTTATTCCCAGTTTTATAATGTAAGGATAGGACACTATTGCTACACAAAAAATAAATTTTCTTCGTGTGTTTTTAGCGGTCGACCACCGATTTTTCATCACTGTCAATCGCAGTTGAAGAAAAAAATTCTACTCCTAGAGCGAAGTTGCCAGAAACTATATACTTTACATGACAAAGAAAGCTTATTGAATCGTCTATCAAACGATATTATTCGGAATAGACCGACCACAGCTGCTCTGTGAGATATTAGGACAAAAGCTTGTTTTCGCGTTGTAAACGTCAAACTGAGTTTTTAATCAAACGGTCTTCTGTTCAGTCTCTTGAACTCAAGGCTAACTTTTCTAATATCATACGAAAGCCTGCGTTGTAATGAACAACTTCATATATACGGTTCTCGAAAACATCGAAAGTGGGTAATGAAAAAGAAACATATTTGGATACAAAAATTTTAACCGAAATTACGGAACAGTTTTTCGATGCCTTTTATTCTAAGGTTTTTTGGTCTTCGGGAAACATTTCCGATCAAACACTTTTATATATTTTTCTATCAGACACTTTGCTCTTTCTAATAAAAAAAAGGATAAAGTCTCTACAATATTCCATCGCAACGCTATATCAAAAACAAAATTAATGTAGAACTTTTGCCTCACCTGTTAGTTTTTAATACAAAAATGATCACGACAAAATGAATCATTTGCATGGATTATTCAAAAATCATATGTATTTATATCAGCAAAAGAAAAGAGTTCATGATTCAGCTACGCGCATTTGCAGTAGACACCTTTGGGCGACAGGGCGAAATACGCCAAACTTTATTCCCTACCAATACCTCAAAATCAGAAGAGCAAAAACAACGACATCATTTGGGAGCAGGAATAGAGCGCATGCCGGTATGGAACGGAAGGGCAATATGTCCACTCTGTGGAGAAGATGGAAGCAAGGAATATACGCCTGGAACAGCTAGAGGGAATATATTCTTGCGTACTGACCGAATGAAACGTAGTACCCGTGTATCGGGATAGACCCTGGGTAGCAGCACAAATGTTCATGTCAATGTCGGTGATAAGTATATTGTAGAGTCTTCATTAGTTCTACTGAGGCAGGATCGACGTAACCAGCATTGAACAAAAAGGAGGTAGTTGGGATGATCGAGGGTAACTGAAATCGTCTTCTCTACTAGAAAGGCAACAGAATATGAGATTTTCGTTTGCCTAAATTTCGTTCATCACAATTGCACGACTACGACTGGAACTCGTGTAACGCTTGCTCTGAGTTAGAATCTCGGCTTCTCATGAATTTAAATTCGCATATACTTGGATTTACAAAAAACGGAAAAGAAAAGATTGACATATATGAATGATACCTAGCACAAGGCCTTTCATCAGTGGTATGTATGATTGTACATACTATGTACCATCCAGTCATCAATATCGCGATTATATACATTAGTAACCTTAAATATACATAAGCATCAATTGCAGCTATTACAGAAAATTTCATCTACCAGTTTTCTATTCTTATATTTTTCGCCGAAGACATACATCATCGAACATGTATTTGGTGAGTAATTTTGTTGTGTCAAGATTTTCAAATAAATATTTGTAAATCCCTTTCCCTAGGATTTTTTGTTTATGTACTTACAGGTTCCATGTTCAGAAAAGAACTGAAAAGATTGGAAACTCCAGTTTCCATCCAGAGTCACATTATAACCTCTCGAAAAAACGGTCCGATCGAGTCAAAATTTTTACCACGAATACGCCAGATCCTATCTCAGAATGAAAATGTTGTTTTTGAAAAATATGCTTTCCTTCTCGAGATATACAAAAAATGCTGAAAACCACAAAGAAAAGACAGTTTTTTTCAGGCTTTTTTGTGTGGGTTTCAACATTTTTCGTATATCTCGAGAAGGAAAGCATATTTTTCGAAAAAAACATTTTCATTCTGAGATAGAGTCTGGAGTATCCGTGGTAAAAATTTTGACTCGATCGGATCATTTTTTCGAGAGGTCATAATGTGACTAGACGGAAACTGGAGTTTTCCAGAAAACCCATAGAAGATCATGTCACAAAATTCTGAGCAAAGATATATCGATTTTCTTTTTCGCTCTTCTATCTCTGGCCACTATTTTCTCGGGCTAAAATAATTTTCTAATTTTTTCCCTCGAAGGAGAATGTTTAAAAACAATCTAGGTGATCTATTTGAGTTAACTGAGTGTAAAACAGCGAAAAAAGATGTAAATGAATTGCCCACAAAACTACTAATATTACGGGAAGTATTATTCTCCATTTGTCTGTTCATTGCCTTCCTGATATTTATTTAAGGTGCAGCTAATGGAAACTTACAGTGGAATTTATTTTTGACTTTATTATACATATTCAGATTCAGCTTAGCACTAATGATAAAAGAGCAAATAATTGATGAACAAAACGATTTGTATACAAAAGTTTGACATAAAACTTCTGGGAAGAGGATGAAGACAGTGTGAGAGTAAGTCAGAAAACTAGTTTCACTTGGAAG
>CAJNOQ010005605.1:0-14997 GCA_905250885.1 Didymodactylos carnosus | reverse complement strand
AATGAAGACTCTGTGACTGTGTGAACAAAAAAGCTTTCACACTTACCGGCCATTTACTTTTACATGATAAGGGGGGCATTTATGCAAATAAAGACCTAATCTAATAAAATTTCTCATATTTTAATTTGGAAAATATATAATTTGGAAAATATTGGAAATAAAATGAAATAATATAATTCATACGTGTAGACTATAGATGAATCGAATATACTAGTATTTGATGAATTCATATTTTAAATACTAACAAATAATTCTCGTTTTAAGTGCAACCTCACATATTATTCTTACCAATGAAATGAAGAAATGTTTCGCATTTATATTCACTCGTTGTGTAATTGTTAAAGTCCTGTAATTGATCTATTTCTCCATAAGATTTTCTCATTCATTACTATAATTAACTTGAAAATAAAAGACAGACTGCACATCTCTCTGTAATTCAATAGTCTTCGAAAGAAGAAATGATGATGAATTATAGACAGCGGAATATTTCTTACCTTTGTTTAGACCTGATGATCCTCAGATTTGTTCTAGTTATAGACCTATAACTCTGTTGAGCGCATTGTTCAAAGTTTTTGAGAGGGTTGTTAGTCTTGGACTTCCTTGGAAGCAACAACTTAATTTGTAGAAATCAGTCAGGATTTCTTTCAAATGATTCTTTTGTAAATCATTTTGTTGTTGTAGCTGATGTTATTGCAAACAGCCTTAATTAGAGCAGCCCAGCGTTAGCAGCTTTTGTGAAAACTTTCTAGAACTTGTTCGTTTTCCGAAGGAAAAGGAAGTTTGAAGTATAAAGTTTATACACGAGGATTTTGTTGGTATGGAGGTTTCTTTTTGTCAGTAGCTGTAAACTTTCGGAGCGAAACTGTGATTGATCAAATTTCAATATAAATTTGGTGTTTACAAAATACAGCAGAAACAGATAGTGCATTATTGATCTGATGTTGTGATATTGATCTGAAATTGAATCAAGCTCTACGTACACAGCTTGTGTCGACTTTTTTGTATTTGAAACTATATTTTTTGTTTTATTACAATGACTTTAATGTTTTTTTATACTCTCACCATCACATACAGCAAGACATTATTGATTACTTAGTAGCCACATAAGATACATGGTTTATTATCTACCTGTCAAACCTGATCTTAATGCTATTAAGAGTAAACCGGACAAAGAACCGTGAAGTATTCAGTGCTAACCGATAATGTAGCTGCAATGCATACGCAAGAAAAGTTGTAGTTCGAGAATGCATTTTGATGTACAGCATCAGTATCAACGAGTTTGTCCATCTGTTTTTGTTTCTTGTCTAGTCTTTCTAGAGTCTATGTATCAAAATTCAGAAACCTTTTATCCCTAAAAATCTGCAAATTGCTCGCTCTTTCCACTTCCCAAACAATTTGTATGCAAAATCTGAGAATTCGCAATTTCGTGGCTGTTAAAGTAGGTCAAAAGGGAAAAGTTTTTTCCTCTTGGTCAAAAAAATCTGCAGAATGTGTGCACTTTGCACGTTGCATTTAATTCTCGGAATGGCTATTCCCACTTACAGAAGTATCAATGAGATGCTATTGCCACGTTCGGAAGTGCCACTAAGGAGCTACTGCCACTTTCTGAAAGTGTCAACTAGAAGCTATTGCCACTTCCCGACCTGGCAGCAAGGAGCTATTGCCACGTACAAGAAGTGTCAATAAGGAGCTATTGCCACTTCCAATAGACAGTGTTATAAATTATTTCGAACACGAAATAGAAAAAATATATTAAATTATGCAACATTTGGTAAAACACAAGCAATCTCTGTCAACACGAAATCATTTTCGATAAAAAGCATTCAACCGGATGGCAATTGTTTCTTTAGGTGAGCTTAGTAGAAAACAAAAAGTTTCTACTGTCCGTCAATAAACAGAATGATTATTGATATTTTTTGAGTAGCCTTTTAACGGTACGAACTAGAACCATGCAGTTTTCAGGATCCGATTGAGGAGATGATGGCAAGTGTAACTGTGGAAACATCAGGTCTACCATGGTTGGAAAAATGTCTTTACCTCTCAAAGCAAAAGAGATAGAGAGATGGGGCTTGCGCAGTTTCACAAAGTACACGTTAGAAGATAAAATCAACATTTCGAAATTAAAAATCGGTTTTTTGCCTGGAAATGGACAGCTTCGGACTTTGCACAGCTGAATTTACCATGGTAAATCTGATTACTGGCCCTACAAATGAAATATTCGCTGAAAGTTACAGCTGCTGTTGAAAAAACTATTTACTAAAAGTGCCTTCACTCTGTAGTAGCTAAGTATTGACGTCTAAAATGTTTTCATGCTTTTTTCTAATAATCAAATGAAAAGTTTTTTTCACCACGTTCTGACTGTTCGCAGTTCGCTGACGAAACCTCTCTTTAAGTTTATCTATAAAATAGTTCTCTTCTTCTGTGAGTTTTAGGGGTCTGAGTTATACACTGACCGGGAGTGAAGAACATCATGCAGAATTTCGCAATTTAGTTATCAGTCAGATCCGTCTTCAAAATTATACTAATTATGGAAAAGATGAATACAACCATTTAACAACAGTTGAGTACATTAAAAAAATCAAAGGTCAATCGTCTGGGTGTATTTTCATGCGGAAGGATCTAGTATCAGGATCTATGGCTATATACCTGCGACGAAACAATAACAGAAATCACTTCAGCGTTGTTTTAGATATTGAACCAGGTAGCTATGTAGAGATGTGCACGGGTACCATTTTCGTACCAGTACCCTACCCGAAAATTTTTTTTCCACCCGTACCCGACCCGACCCGACAACTTTGTACCCGTACCCGACCCGATCCGAGAACTGTGTACCCGTACCCGACCCGTACCCGACCCGTAATCGACTTATACGTAAAATTTTTCCTAAGTCGCATAGCTAAGCTATGCGACTTAGGAAAAATTACTTTTTCTTTGGAGCATCCTTTATGTTATACATCGAAATTGAATTTCTGAAATTTATCCTTTATTATTAATAAAGTCATTTTCTTTTTTAGACAGTTTTCTACACAGTCAAATGGACGTTCATAGTTACGTTTGTTATGCCTTTCGTGGTTTTCTGTCCTATGTATTTGTCTTCTTTTGTGTCGGACAGTACATGTTAAAGCAAAAGTACTATCCCGACCTTTCGTTCTCGGACCACTGACTTCTAATATTAAAATCTTCCTGCTCCAAAAGAAAGACGGCAAGGCCCAATGTACTCACCAGTCTTGTTAGAATCATGCCACTTGATAGTGAGTATACTTTAGAAAAAAATAAAAAAACACACGGAAAAGAAGAGTATAAAACGATGAAGAATACACTCTAACACAAAATAAAAATCATGACTACCTTCTTACTACTACTCATTTCTCCTCTGAATATACAAATGACTCTCCGCCCCTGTATTTATTATATCAAAAACATTTCATAGCAAGAATAGACCGCTATGAATCAAACAAAAAAAAACGAGGCCTAGAATAAGACGGCCTTAACGAGGCCTTTCTACTGGCATTGGCAATAGTTCCTTATTGACACTTCTTCTAAGCGAAAAGGTGCGTGGTGCGTTGCTTGCCATGTTGGTAAGTGGCAATAGCTTCTTATTGACACTTTTTACTGGACGTGGCAACAGCTATTTATCGACACTTTTCAGTCAAAAACTGGCAATACCCCTTTTTTGACACTTTCTACTGCAACTGGCAATAGCCGCTTATTGACATTTTCTATTGGAAGTACCAATAGCTCCTTGTTGACACTTCTTGTAAGTGGGAATAGCTGCTTTGTACCAGATCGCCAGCTGGCAATAGCTCCATATTGACACTTCCTACTGGAAGTGGGAATAGCTTCTTACGGACACTTCCTGTAAGCAAGAATAGCTGCCTAGTGCCACGTCGGTGAGTGGCAATACCTTCTTATTGACACTTCTTGTAAGTGGCAATGGCTTCTTATTGACACGTCTTGTATGTAGGAATAGCTGCTTGGTGCCACGTCGGTAAGCGCCAATAGCTTCATACTGACACTTTCTACTGGAAGTGGCAACAGCTCCTTACTGACACTTTCTATTGGAAGTAGCAATAGCTCCTTATTTGCACTTCTTGTAAGTGGCAATACCTTCTTATTGACACTTCTTGTAAGTGGCAACAGCTCCTTCTTGACACTACTTGTGGGTGGGAATAGCTCCTTCGTAAAACATCGGCAACTGGCAAACAGCTTCTTACGCACACTTGATACTGGAACTGGCAATAGCTCCTTACGGACACTTGATACTCCCAGTGGCAATAGCTCCTTAATTACACTTTTAACCGGAACTCGCAATGCCTCCTTATTGACACACCTTGTAAGCGGGACTAGCTGCTTGGTGCCACTCCGATATGTAGCAATAGTTACTTATGCACGCTTTCTACTGGAAGTGGCAATAGCTCCTTCGTGACACGTCCTGTAATTGGGAATAGCTGGTTCGTGCCAGGTCGATAAGTGGCAATCTCTCTTTATTGACACTTCTTGTGAGTGGGAATAGCCACTTGGTTGCACGTCGGTGAGTGGCAATATCTCCTTATTGGCACTTCTAGTAAGTAAGAATAGCTGCTTCGTGCCACGTCGGTAAGTGACAACAGCTTCTTATTGCCACTTGATACTGGAAGTGGCACTAGCTCCTTATTGACACTTGTTGACACGTCTTGCATGTGGGAATAGCTGCTGGGTGCCACGTCGCTACGTCGCAATAGCTGCTTATTGACACTTTTTACAGGACGTGGCAACTGCTATTTATTGACATTTTCAGTCAAAAACTGGCAATACCCCTTTTTTGACACTTTCTACTGCAACTGACAATAGCCGCTTATTGACACTTTCTATTGGAAGTACCAAGTTGGTGCCAGGTAGGTAAGTGACAACAGCTTCTTATTGACACTTGATACTGGAAGTGGCACTAGGTCCTTATTGACACTTGTTGTAACAGCGTCCTATTGACACGTCTTGCATGTGGGAATAGCTGCTTGGTGCCCCGTCCGTAGGTGGCAATAGCTCCTTATTGCCAGTTTCTACTGGAAGTGGCAATAGCTCCTTCGTGACACGTCTTGTAAGTGGGAATAGCTGGTTGGTGCCAGGTCGATAAGTGGCAATCTCTCTTTATTGACACTTCTTGTGAGTGGGAATAGCCACTTGGTTCCACGTCGGTGAGTGGCAATATCTCCTTATTGGCAGTTCTAGTAAGTAAGAATAGCTGCTTCGTGCCCCGTCGGTAAGTCGCAATAGCTGCTTATTGGCACTTCTTGTGGGTGGCAATAGCTGCTTGGTTCCACCTCGGTAACTGGCAATATCTCCTTATTGACACTTGTTGAAAGTGGGAATAGCTGCTTGGTGCCCCGTCCGTAAGTGACAATAGCGTATTATTGACACTTTCTGCAGGAAGTGACAGTAGCTTCTTTTGAGCACTTTCTACTGTAAGTGGCAATAGCTCGGTATTGACACGTCTTCTAAGTGGTAGTAGTTGGTTGGTGCCAGGTCGGTAAGTGGCAATAGCTCCATAGTGACACGTCTTGTAAGTGGGAATAGCTGGTTGGGGCCAGGTCAGTAAGTGGCAATAGATCCTTAGTGACACTTTCTGCTTTAAGGAGCAACAGCGTCGTATTGACACTTCCTGTAAGTGGGAATAGCTGCTTCGTGCCACGTCGGTAAGTGGCATTACCTCCTCATTGACACTTTCTACTGGAAGTGGCAATATCTCCTTACTGACACTTCTTGTGAGTGGGAATAGCTACTTGGTTCTACGTTGGTAAGTGGCAATAACTGCTTGTTGACACTGCTTGTTGGTGGGAATAGCTGCTTGGGGCCTCGTCGGCAGGTGGCAACGGCTCTTTATTGACACTTTCTGCTGGAAGTGGCGATAGCTCCATTGTGACACGTCTTGTAAGTGGGAATAGCTGGTTGGCGCCAGGTCGGTAAGTGGCAATAGCTGCTTATTGACACTTTCTGTTTTAAGAGGCAACTGCGTCGTATTGACACTTGTTGTAAATAGGAATAGCTCGTTGGTGCCAGGTCGGTAGGTGGCAATAGCTCCTTATTGATACTTTTTGTAAGTGGGAATAGCTGCTTGGTGCCACGTCCATAAGTGGCAATAGCGTATTATTGGCAGTTTCGGCTGGAAGGGACAGTAGCTTCTTATGAGTACTTTCTACTGGAAGTGGCAATAGCTCCTTATTGACACGTTCTGCTGGAAGGGGCGACAGCGTCGTATTGACACTTGTTGTAAATAGGAATAGCTCGTTGGTGCCAGGTCGGTAGGTGGCAATAGCTCCTTATTGATACTTTTTGTAAGTGGGAATAGCTGCTTGGTGCCACGTCCGTAAGTGGCAATGGCGTATTATTGACACTTTCTGGTGGAAGTTACAGTAGCTTCTTATGGGCACTTTCTACTGTAAGTGGCAATAGCTCCTTATTGACACGTCTTGTAAGTGGGAATAGCTGGTTGGTGCCGGGTGGGTAAGTGGCAATAGCTCGATATTGGCAGTTTCTTCTGGAACGTGGCAACAGCGTCGTATTGGCACTTCTTGTAATTTGGAATAGCTGCTTGGTGCCACGTCGGTTAGTGGCAGTAGCTTCATATTGACACTTTCTGCTGGAAGTGGCTATGGCTCCTTGTTGACACTTGATACTGGAAGTGGCGATAGGTTCTTGTTGACACTTGTTGTAAGTGGGAATAGCTGCATTGTGCCGCGTCGGTCGGATCTCTGCTACCGGAGTGAAATTGCGTAACAATTGTTTTGCATTTTGTTTGTGCTATACTGTTTGAGTAACGATATGCCTAGAGATCTAGAATGTCATAGACTAAAGAGAAAAGTGTGCTAAAGATTCTGAGATGTTCCTGCAGTCTCTACATGGTTTCAGTCAAAAACTATGGGAGAAGTACAAAGACCTACTATTGCGGTTAGATTTTGGTAAGTAGGTGTTTGTACTTTTCTCATAGTTTCTGGATGAAAGGATGTGTAGACTGTAGGAACATATCAGAATCTTTAGCGCACTTTTCGTTTTAATCTGTGATATTCTAGATCTCTAGGCGTCTCGTTACTCAAACATTATAGCAAAAACAAAATGCAAAAAAATCGTCAAGGAATTTTACTCCGGTAGCAGACATGGCTGGCCAGAGCGTGTTGTAACTTTGCCAGTAATAATGTGTAAAACCGCACATTGCCACTATTGTTGAACTGACGCTTAGAAAGGTTAGGCAATTTAGCCGAATTCGTCTCTGCATATTAGTGAGCATGTTTTCAACAATATACAATTCGCGATCACTTCGAAAATGCAAACTGTTGAAACATAAAAAAACGTTCAACAGTTTCCGAATGCAATTCGCTTCTCGATACACTTCCCACGGCAAAGCGCCATCTGCGAATTCGTGTTTGAACGCCTTTGTCGCACCACTCGGCCGAGAAGGACTCAGTAGCCACAGGGATGGTCACCTTTGGAGCGTTGTTTTGGTGTGTTGTTCAGTACTTGCAATTAGTGTTTGGTTATCAGTATCATCAACTGCATGTGTAAAACGTTTCATTTTTTTGAATATATAGCTTAAAGACATTCTTTTGTGCCATGATCAACGGATCGTAATGCATTTGGTCCGACTGTGTCCCAGTTTTTAAAAAGTTTAATGGTTCGAACTCGTTCTGGTTGGAAAATGTTTTAGAGATCTCTTTTTTTTTGGTTTATTGATCAGATAAGCTTAAAAATCGAAATTTAACTGTTTTACGTTACACAATAGAAATGGACCTTCAAGAAGGAGGAAAACATTTTCGTAGTGCGAAAACTTTATGGTCCGAATTGGTCGTGGTCCCAATTTTTTTAGCGAAAATGGTTCGAAGCGGTCCTATTCCCAAAAAGATCGAACCATACGGAGCCCTGTTAGATAACTAAATCAGTTTTATTCGCTAATATCACTTTGCAAGCATTCTTGGTAAAAACCATTATTCAGCTTTTCTGCGCCTAAACTCCAGTGCTTGTGGTTAATTACTTCGATTTGCTTTACACCGCAACGAAGATGAAGAGGAAGAGAAACGAGTGCAAGAGCCTACGTGGGTTTCAGACAAGCCTTTATTGGTCAGAAATTTCGAGGGCTGGGCGGATATCCAATGTTTTTTGACTTTTTCTGACTTTTATAACTTTTAAGCTTTTCTAACTTTTACACTTTTATGCTTTTCTGACTTTTATGCTTGTATACTTTGATACCTTACTAACTTTTACGCAGACTTACTCTGACCCTTCCTGGCCTCCTCCCTCGACAAGTACACGTCAGTTCTTCTATATCTTGTTATCCCACACACTACTCGAATAGTGCTACAAAAGGCACAAGGTATTGGCTTGGGCCAGGTGGTTTTTTCTTGTGGCGGTTTTTTAGAAATCCCGTCAAAATCCTATCATCTGGCTAGGAATGTGAAAAATACTAAACTACCCATAGAATGACATGCTGAATCCGAATTTCCGATTAGTTTCGATTCAATACTTATGAACAACTGGGGATTTTGACGGGATTTCTAAAAAACCGCCGCAAGAAAAAAACCAAGCTCGTTCAACACGCTATAAAACCAATGATTCATCAGTCAAAAATTCTTTTCGAATGTCAGAGGAGAAAATTTCATTTGCTGATTAGAACATGCAACTTGGTGTGCTCTTTTCAGCTAGCAGCATGAGAACACTTGATAGTATTAGATAAGGCCAAATTTCACTATTCTGGCATCCCTAAAAACGCTTCAATTCAGAACTTATGGCCGACGAAAAAATTAATTTGGAATAATTTTTCCATGGAGCGAAAGGAGTCTTTACATACCTTTAATAGGACTATCGATTGCATATAGCCAAACCTTCTCGTCTTTCTTTTACTCTTAAGTATAATGTGCATGCCGACAAAATGTGACATATCGCAACAAAATACTACAATAAACTTCTACCATTTAGGTTCGAGGTCGAGCCGAAACCTTTTTATCTGTAGTTTTTTGTCTATACATGATCGCCCAACGAAAACGACCTTTTACATTTATTTTAGCGATCTTGGAAGCAGAAAAACAATGAATTGAAAAAAAATGATGCAAAGTAGAGACGATAGCTTGATGAGACGAATCATATTCATATGTTTATAGTGATCTCTGATTTTCAACTCCGTTCATTTAATGTTAGAACTACCAACCTAGCTCATATTTTTGACCCTGTTCTTGAATATATGAAAATATAATGAAAATATTTTGTTATATCTTTAATTTATGCTAGTCTTTCTAGTAAGTTATCTCTTTATTTATTGTTGTTTTATAGATTTAAAGTCCATTTTGTGACAACATAGTGTAAAACGCATTTTTTTGTATTAGTTGTTCTAAATAAAGAAAAATTATCAATTCAAAAATTTCTTTATGAAAATAATATAATTTTAACTAGTGTACTTGTTTAAAAATGAAAAACTGACAGGTAATGCATATTATTTGTAGTGCCTAAAGTAGACTTGGTACTTCTAAGTTTAAGGATAACGTAAGAAACGAATAAAACTCACGTAAAAGACTTCACGCTAATTACGACTTCAGTATTGTTAAACGTGGACAAATTCATCGTAGATCAGTTTATGCTATAACAAAACCTATTTGGCTTCTACGCGCTTTAAACGACAATATCAATATAATACGATCGTTACTTTTCCACAATACGCAAACCGTCCTCGCAACCTTTCCGGATTCAAAAACACACGGTTAAATACAACTAAATGCGTGCCTTTTGCAACATTGATCGGAAGCTCAAGAGTAGTAAGCACGCAGCAATGTAACTAAGACAAAACTAGCAATCAACACTATTCTGAAACCTTAAGTTATTAAAAAGCAATATTCACTCAGGCTACAGCAACGTCAACCTCCACCTACCACTACACACACCAAATGAAACCTATAATGCATAACGAAACCATCCATCCAACTCCTAGATGTTCCATGGCACCAGATGGCATTTCACTTTCGGCACCGCAGTGCCCACCTGACCATGATCAATTCACCAGCAAGTGAATGAATGATGATGCAGCTAGTGAAGAATGCCAAGGATCAAGCGCCTGTTTATCCATCTCCTAGACGTTTGATGGCGTCAGACGACATTTCACTTTCGTCACAGCAGTGCTCATCTGACGATGATGAGATCACCAACAAGTGAATCAGTGATGATACAGATAGTGAAGAATGCCAAGGAATGGACTATTCATCGATCTCCGAGATATTCGATGCCAGCGGATGACATTTCGCTTTCGTCACAGCAGTGCTCATCTGACGATGATGAGGTCACCAACAAATCAATCAATGATGATCCAGCTAGCGAAGGCTACCAATAAATCGACTATTCCTCCCTCTCCTCGATGTTCGATGGCATCAGATGGCACATCACTTTCGTTACAGCAGTGCTCATCTGACGATGATGAGATCACCAACAAGTGAATCAATGATGATACAGATACTGAAGAATGCCAAGGATTGGACTATTCATCGATCTCCTAGATATTCGATGGCACCAGATGACCTTTCGCTTTCGTCAGAGCAGTGCTCATCTGACGATGATGAGGCCACCAACAAGCGAATCAATAATCATGCAGCTAGTGAAGGCAGCGAAAGATCAGACTATTCATCCATCGCCCAGATGTTCGATGGCACCAGATGACATTTCACTTTCGTCACAGCAGTGTTCATCGGACGATGATGAGATCACCAACAAGTGAATTAATGATGATGCAGCTACTGAAGACTGCCAACGAAGATCAGACTATTCATCCATCCTGTAGATGTTCGGTGGCCCCAGATCACATTTCACTTTCGTCACAGCTGTGCTCATCCGACGATGATGAGATCACCAACAAGTGAATTAATGATGATGCAGCTAGTGAAGAATGCGAACGACCAGACTATTCATCCGTCTCCTAGATGTTCCATGGCACCAGATGACCTTTGACTTTCGTCACAGCAGTGCTCATCTGACGATCATGAGTTCACCGACAAGTGAATCAATGATGATGCAGCTGCTAAAGACTGCCAAGCAAGCGCCTGTTTATCTATCTCCTAGATGTTCGATGGCATCAGATGACATTTCACTTTCGTCACAGCAGTGCTCATGTGACGATGATGAGATCACCAACAAGTGAGCAATGATGATGCAGCTAGCGTAGACTGCGAAAGATCAGACTATTCAGCCATATCCTAGCTGTTCGATGGCGCCAGATGACATTTCACTTTCGTCACAGGAGTGCTCATCTGACGATGATGAGATCACCAACAACTGAATCAATGATGATGCAGCTAGTGAAGAACGCGAACGATCAAGCGCGTGTTTATCCGTCTCCTAGATGTTGGATGGCATCAGATGACATTTCGCTTTCGTCACAGCAGTGTTCATCTGACGATGATGAGGTCACCAACAAGTGAATCAACAATGATGCAGCTAGTGAAGAATGCGAAAGACCAGACTCTTCATCCATCTCGTAGATGTTCGATGGCACCGGATGACATTTCACTTTCGCAACAGCAGTGCTCATCTGACGATGATGAGATTACCAACAAGTGAATCACTCATGATGCAGGTAGTGAAGAATGCCAATAAACGGACTATTCATCCATGTCCTAGATGTTCGATGGCACCAGACCACATTTCACTTTCGTCATACCAGTGCTCATTTGACGATGATTAGATCACGAACTATTGAACAAATGATGACGCAGCTGGTGAAGAATGCGAACCACCAGACTATTCATCTATCTCCTAGATGTTCGATGGCACCAGACGACATTTCACTTTCGTCACAGCTGTGCTCGTCTGACGATGATAACACGACCAACAAGTGAACCAATGATGATGCAGGTAGTGAAGAATGCGAACCACCAGACCATTCATGCATCTCGTAGATGCTCGATGGCAGCAGATGACATTTCGCTTTCGTCACAGCAGTGCTCATCTAACGGTGATGAGGTCACCAACAACTGAACCAATAATGATGGAGGTAGTGAAGAATGCAAACGAGCAATAGCCTGTTTATCCATCTCCTAGATGTTCGATGACACCAGATCACATTTGACTTCCATCACAGCGGTGCTCGTCTGACGATGATGAGATCACCAACAACTGAATCAATAATGATGCAGCTAATGAAGAATGCCAAGCAATAGCCTGTTTATCCATCGGGTAGATGTTCGATGGCAGCGGGTGACGTTTTACTTTCATCACAGCAGTGCTCATCTGACGATGATGAGATCACCAACAAGTGAATCAATGATGATGCACCTAGTGAAGAATGCCAAGCAAGCGTCTGTTTATCCATCTCGTAGATGTTTGCTGGCGCCGGATGACAGTTTGCTTTGGTCGCAGCAGTGTTCATCTGACGATGATGAGATCACCAACAAGTTAACCAATGATGATGCAGCTAGTGAAGAATGCGAACGACCAGACTATTCATCCGTCTCCTAGATGTTCCATGGCACCACATGACATTTCACTTTCATCACAGCAGTGCTCATCTGACGATGATGAGATCACCAACAAGTGAACCAATAATGATGCAGCTAGTGAAGAATGCGAACCACCAGACGTTTCATCGATCTCCTAGATGTTCGATGGCAGCAGATAACATTTTGGTTTCGTCACAGGAGTGCTCATGTGACGATGATGAGGTCACCAACAAGTGAATCAGTAATGATGCAGCTAGTGAAGTATGCGAACCACCAGACTATTCATCTATCTCGTAGATGTTCGATGGCAACAGATGATATTTCGCTTTCGTCACAGGAGTGCTCATCTGACGGTGATGAGATCGCCAACAAGTGAACCGATGATGATACAGCTAGTGAAGAATGTTAAACAAGCGCCTATTCATCCATCTCCTGGATGTTCGATGGCATCAGATGACATTTCACTTTCGTCACAACAGTACTCATCTGACGATGATGAGGTCACCAACAAGTGAATCAGTAATGATGCAGCTGGTGAAGAATGCCAACCATAATCATCAAGCGCGTGTTTATCCGTCTCGTAGATGTCGATGGCACCGGATGACATCTCACTTTCGTCACCGCAGCGCTCATCTGACGATGATGAGGTCACCAACAAGTGAATCGATAATGATGCAGCTAGGGAAGGATGCGAAAGAGCAGACTATTCATCCATCTCGTAGATGTTCGATAGCAGCGGACGACATTTCACTTTCGTCACCGGAGTGGTCATCTGACGATGATGAGGTCACTAACAAGTGGATCAGTGATGATGCGGCTGGTGGAGAGTGGAAAAGCTGCAGATAAATGCTGGTATGGTTTTGGGTTTTGTCGACTTTGTTGATTTTAAATGAGATGCCCGGTGGTAGTAGAACTTCTTCTTCGTCGTAATCGGATAGTGCTGAGATATCGGTGCCTCCGTTGTTTTTTGCATCGATGATGAATAAGATGTTACCGAATTTTTGCGCTTTTTCGTGGTTTTTGGTCGTTGAGGTAAAGCCGTCCCAGCATCTAATTTGGCCTATGGCCTCTTGATATGATGTGAGCTGATTGTTATCGATATTCATACCGCGATACAGTGTCGCTGTGTGCTTTTCTTTTGTGGTTATCCAGCTTCTGAATAAAATGTAGCAAAATGGGCCGAGCGTGCGTATTTTGCTCATATCGTTTTGTCTCAGTGCTTTGTTTATTAGTTTGTATAAAAAGCATTCCATTGTGTATAGCTGGATGCAGCACGTGTAAATTTCTTTTCTGTCTTTTTTTCTCGCTGCTAGCAGTTGGCGAGCTATATAGTGTGACTCACAATGTTTATCGAGTTGCTTTCCTTCAATAATTATTCCGTTCGCTGCCTGCTTCACTATTTCAGCATCAGAAAGTTCCTTGTCTCCCTTCCACTGTGAAAGAAAATTATAAGCGTCTTTGCCCATGTCACTATTGAATGTTTTGCTCAATCCTGGTGATAGAAAGAATCGTTGTTCTCTTAAACCTTGAGTTTCGTTTCTACTAATTAGAACTCGCTTTATTTGCCGCTGTCTGTTAGGATCCGATTTACTGATTTGAATAGATTCGTTTAGGTTAATGAAATAATTATCTAGATCAGCTAGTTTCGTTTTATGTTTTTCATTAAATGCTTCTTCAATAATCGCGGATTCGATATCAGAATATTTTGTCCATTCTTCTTTTTCATTTGTAGACCATGAATCAGAATTGGATTTCCAATACCATTGAGCTCGCGGTTGATCAGCTGAGTTTATCATTTGACTTTCCATTGATTAGACTGTTCGGAAGTGATGGGCTCTAGAATGGGTTCTAGTCGATGGATCTAGAAAAGACACTATGAAGGTAGCAAAATATTCTGTCATTGAAGAAAGAGTTATTCAGCTTTTGAAAGCTGACTCTGGATGATTATGTTTATGCTCTATTCAGTGCCGAAATTCAAACTTCTTTTGCAGTTTAGTAAGAACCGGGAAATTTGACAGATGAACACTATTATTTATTGACTGAATCATACCTCATTGGAGAGAGCATGTCAAACTGAGTAAGAAAAAGTTGGTCAAACACTTTTTTCAGATCGAAAAGTCCTAAAAATCCGGCGGACCTCATTTTTCGAAAAATGACCTTGTTCTTTGAGTAATTCAAATTTCTTTCGATACCGTTCTTTCCAATTTTTGAAACTATTGTTTTTCCTGATTTAGTATTCAAAATTGATTCTAAAAATGATATTGAATCGACTTTGAATGTTGATAGTCAAAGTGACACCTGTTAAAGCAGTAACAGGTCATTTTGGAAACCCATCTCGTTTTTCTAGTTAACAGTTGTAGGCAAAATTCTTATCTCATCTTATTCGTTGGATATCAAGCTACAAAAGTATATATCGGGTTTTTTCATTTTGCTTCTTCACTAAGAAATTTCATTCATAGTAAAATTTTGGTACTGCTGCTCATTCTCGTGATATTCAACGAAAACTTTGATTAACGTTGAAGGTGAGTTTTGTTTCGTATAATAATATGTAAGATGCTGA
>CAJNOQ010005604.1:0-14997 GCA_905250885.1 Didymodactylos carnosus | reverse complement strand
TAGTGTAATGGCAGTACGTCCGACCGGTAATCGGAAGGTCTGGGGTTCAATTCCTCAGTCGGGCAGTGGTCTTTTTCCGTTCTGTCGTGATATAACATCTCGCTGGGTGATTACGGGGCGTAACAATTACACATCGTGCGCTCTCTTCTACTTACGAAATTCCCTAAAATTGAGCATTTTAAGGATTTTTCTTCTAGCAGGGAATTGCATGTAGATCGAACACCACTTAATAGTGTTGCTACAACGTCAAGGCATGAGTAGGTACGCGTAGGTACGAGTAGATACGGGTGGGTATGACCATACCTACGTATGTATAGGTAGGCACAGGTATGCATGGGTAGGTTGGGTGTACATATACGTATGAGTATGGGTAGGCGATATTTCAATTTGGGTTGTAGCAACGTTAAAATTTTGAGGTTCCGGCAACCCCAATGTATCCATCCTATGGAATTACAGATTGTGTATTCTCGTCGACTACCTTCTGTCTCTAGAGCGATTTGAGCACATGGAGAATTTTCCTGTCTCACAGATTCTGTATTATACCCTTCTTGCTATTTTCTCCAGCTGAGGGTGTTGAAGGTGAAGGTATTGAAGATTTGGGTAGATTACAGATTGTGTATTCTCTCCTTCTATTATCTACGGTGTTGAGGGATCTGAGCATTTTTGATGGTTTTCCAGTATTGCAGATTCTCTTCATCTTTCTATTCTCTAGGTTCTGTATACTGTTCTTCTTTCTATTTTCCTTGGCGTTGAGCAATATGAGGGTTTTCCTACATCGCAGATTCTGGACTCTCTGTTTCTTTCCATTTTCTATACCGTTCCATTTCTGCTACACTATACAGTTCCATTGTTGATACAGATCCTGTATTCTCTTCTTCGTTCTATTTTCTGTAAAGGTGAGGAATATGAGGATTCTGAGGTTTTTCTGTATCACAGGTTCTGTGTTCTTTTCTTCCTTGAGTTTTCTATGGAGTCGAGTTATAGCACGAATTTGACGGTTCTGCCGTATTACATATTCTGTATTCTCTTGTTGTTTCCATTGTCTATACATTTGAGCGAAATCAGGATTTTCACGGTCTTGCTGTGTTACACCTTCTATATTGTGTTGTTGTTTCTATTTTCCATACAGTTGTGTTTAATAAGATTTTGGGGGTTTTAGTCATTCTGTATTCTCGTCGTCTTTCTCTTTTCTGTACAGTTGACGGGTAACGGGATTTTTAGGGTTTTCGTGTGTAGGTACACTGTGTTCTGTTCTTCTTTCTATTTTCTATGGAATTCAGGGATACGAGAACTTTGATTGTTTTGCAGCATTACAGATTCTCCATTCACTTCCTCCTTCTATATTCCCTCGAGCTGATCCGGCATTCTCTCTTATTTCCTATAGGGTGGAGCATTTTGCGGGTTTTGCTGCAGATTCTCCATTGTAGTCTTTTTTGTATTTTCTATACAGTTGAAGGATATGAGTATTTTCCGCGTGTTCCTGTACTGCAGATTCTGTACTGTCTTCTGCAGATTTTGAATTCTGTTTTTCCTTCGATTTTCTATAGAGTTGAGTGATACGAGGAATCTGACGGTTCTTGTTGTTGATCTTTTAAAGTTCAATGTACACTATGCTAACTGATATATACAACATGAGCAAGATGTCGCTCCCAGGGCCTTGCTGCTTGAGACTGTAAACTACGCATCACCCACCAACATCCCAAACTGTCTGAGACCATTCTTGATCGATAGAGCGCGTCAGATAACCCTACACCAACATCCAGCAACACCCACTTGGATCTACACCAGAAGTACACTGAACGAAATACTTTCACCAACAGCCACCAACACCCAGATGGACGCGTATTTGCATCTGCTGATCATCTCCACATTATTCAAGACGCTGAGTAGCCTATAGAAACGCACGTACATCCCGTATCTTGTTCCTCAACCCCACCCTCACCCTCACTCAAATCTTTTCATTTAGTGGGTAACGAAGGAAGATTTTATGAGGCAGGGGTGGGTGTAACCCTTGAAATCTTCCTTCGTTACCCACTAAATGAAAAGATTCGAGTGAGGGTGAGGGTGGGGTTGAGGAACAGGATACGTGATGTACGTGCGTTTCTATAGGTTACTCAGCGTCTTGAATAATGTGGAGATGATCAGCAGATGCAAATACGCGTCCATCTGGGTGTTGGTGGCTGTTGGTGAAAGTATTTCGTTCAGCGTACTTCTGGTGTAGATCCAAGTGGGTGTTGGTGTAGGGTTATCTGACGCGCTCTATCGATCAAGATTGGTCTCAGACAGTTTGGGATGTTGGTGGGTGATGGCGTAGTTTACAAATACCCGTTTTTTAGTATTAGTTAGTGAGATAAACCTAACAGTGAACAAAGGGTTTTTGAAAATTAATTTTCTAGAGCACTTACTTTGACATACTCATGCGTGTGTTCACCTGCAGAGAGCTTGTAGATAACAATTTATACAGGAAAGCTGTTGATATTTCGAGTGAATGGTGGGTTATTCTTATTTTATCCAAAATAAGTAATGAGTGAGCAGATAGTGAATCCAGTGTCCGCTTGTGCTAGTTAAAGCCATGTAATTCGACTAGGAAAAGCATGAGAATGAAAGTTCAGTTCTTACGAGTGGTAAGAAACTGAAAGTGATTTTCAGAGTGAATCACTCTGTTGCTGATAAGGTAATTTAACTGGCTGCTAAACTCATTTGTAAAAAGGTTTATTCGTTCGTTAAATATACTACAGCAATTCTTTTATATACAAAGAACTGCAAAGGTAAACTACACAATTCGGTCGCATATCCTGTGGAGCGATTGGAGATGTGCAATTGCGCCATGCTGACAGATATCTGGTGGCACCTGATTCTAGCTTTATCTTTTAACGGCGACTATATGTAATACAACGGCATGTTACAGTTTACTTTTTCAGCTTCCTGTAGAAGTATAAATTGTTATTTACAAGCTCTCTATTATGTGATCAATTCTCCGCATCTATCACAAAACTACTTTTGTTTATTTAACGTTAAATCAAAGACAAGTGCACTTTCTTTGACGATTCAGTCGAATCTGACTAGCTAATCATCGATCAAAGCGTTTAGGCTCTGTTAAGGTGACTTCAATTAGACAAAACGTTTTCCAATTTCAAAAGCATATGTAGTGCCACCTTTCTTCTATCAGATTCACCAATTATTTCGGGAATGACGCTTTCAGAAAGAACGATTTTTCGAAATTTATTTCAGAACATTCAAAACATACGGACAAGTATAACATAAACATGCATCGAGACAGCACCATACCAAGTGATAATAGTGTTTTCACTAATGTTGCTTCATCTGTTCACCTATGCCGCTATCACGTAGTTTGCTTTGTGTACAAATGTTATTTACACCTTTGTCAAGCAATACATGAATAACACCCGCACAAGACAGAATTTGGCTAGATATCCATGTACGTCAAATTCGGCCATCCGTTTACAATATTCCTGTGTTATGTCAAATTACGAATGAGAGTATATGTATTAATCGTTTGAGAACTGCTTTATTGCGTGTTATTCAAAGACATCCACCATTACGCACATCATTAAATTATGACTTCACAGAAAACTGTTTAAAACAATCGGTAAAATTTATCTCAAATGCGAATGACATCAACCATGACAATTACTACTTATTCTGTATCACGCACGCGTCGACAAAAACGCACTTTGATCAAATTCTTGAGTTCGAAATTAACGGAAATCAGTTTAATGTAGAATCAGGTATCGTTCTTAAATTGAATATTGTGAAATACAATAACAAAAATGACGATATGTTAGATATTGGAGATTATATTATTTTCAACTTTCATCATATTGCTGTGGACGATCGTTCTTTGAAACCATTTTTTGCTGATTTACAGGCAGCCTATGTAAACATACTGGAAAATGAAACGAACAACATCAGTTATCTTAGTTATGCAATAAAGGAGAAACAAATCTTAGAAGACTACTCATCGGATTCGATAATGAATCAAGCACGAAAATATTGGCATAATATACTGAAACAGGCTAATATGGGGAAATTGTTGCCATTACCATACGATCATCCGTACATACCGACTAGAGAACGCTCTGGCTTAGGAAAAAATTCATTCTTCTATGTTAACGAAAGCTTGACTGAGACAATCATCAAGCTTTCCAGAGATTGTAATGTATCTATGTTTCAATTATTATTAGCGTGCTATCGCTTATTTTTGTACAAAATAACATACGAAAACGACGTCTGTATTGCTGGTTTTAATGCGAATCGGTCTATTGCAAAAGCTGAAAATATGATAGGAATGTTTGTCAACATTGTTCCTTATCGGTCACCTCTTGATCCACGAACAAATTTCACAGATTTACTTCAAAAGACGAAACAAGAGTGTATTAATACTTATAGATACTCATGTTTACCATTTCAAGAAATAATCAAACAAGTTCGAGAGATGGACTCAGAAAACTCTAGTCCATTGCAACAGCCTTTTCAAACGTTATTCACCTATGAAGACAAACAGTACACTTCTCTCCAATTCTTAGGTAAAAAGTGCACAAATTACAACGATGAGTACATCTTACGGCTAAAAAACACAGCACAATTTGATATATCACTGTCGCTGACAAAGACTATATCTGACGTGACAAATAAACCACATTTATTCGGCTCTATCGAATACTCCTGTGATTTGTTTGAACCAACAGCTATTGCAATAATCGTTGATCGATTCCAGTCATTACTCGAGCAATTATTTTCATCATCATCAACATTTGATATTGAAAAGCAATCCGTCTACGAATTATCTATATTATTACCACAAGAAACAAAGTTGTTACATGGCATGAATGAGACACATGTTGATTTTGGCCAAATCCATTGTATTCACCATGAATTTATTCGTTACACGGTTGATAATCCACAAAAGCTGTGTATTTATTTAGATGATCAATCCTTAACGTACAGTGAAACATTGTATTATGTTCAGCGCTTATCACTTCATTTACTTACTGAATTCGGCGTCAACGCTGGGGACATTATTTGCCAGTGTGTTGAACGATCGGTTGAAATGGTCATTGGTATGATGTCTATTTTAACATGTGGTGGCGTATATTGTCCATTGAATCCAAATGAGCCCGCTGGTCGTCTTCAAATGTTAATCAATGACGTCAACGCAAACGTTGTACTCATTCATTCACAAACGCAAGACAAATTTCATGATTCACATACGCTAAAATTTGTTATCATCGAAAAACAACTGATCACCACTGAGAAGGAAAAGTGCGAATTAAACATTCCCGATCGCATTAAAACAAAACTTACGCCTGATCATCTTTGTTTTGTGGTTTTTACTTCCGGCTCAACCGGTCAACCAAAAGCCATTCAGATTCAACACCAAAATTTTGTTTCGCATATCCAATCATGGGTTCATTTAGATATATTCAATAGCGATGATATTGTACTTCAGTTATCAGCGTGTTCATTTGACGCACACACTCAAGAAATACTGGGAGCCATGTGCGTGGGTGCTACTATTTCCATGCTGAAACCAAACGGTCATCTTGACATCAATTATCTATCGCACGTTATTAAACGCACACATGTAACATACATTGGCATAGTTCCAACATTGTTACGACTTTTATGTGAATTTTTGGACGCGAGCAATCAGTTTAACTGTATTAGCAGAGTGCGATCGTTTGCTGTGGGAGGTAACAGTGCTCTAAACACGGCCCAGTCCTGTTTAACTGGAAGCAATGTTATTTATTAATTTTCTAGGGGAAAAAATGGTAGTGGAAACAATATCAATGCTAATGCCCCATTTACCGCGCAACGGAAAAGTAAATAATTGTTATGGACCAGCCGAGTGTACGTTGGTGTGTTGTCATCATACAGTGACACAAAAAGATTTGAAGTCGGTTGGAAGTATTCCCATCGGTCGTCCGTTAGCGAATTATCAATTTTATATATTAGATGCTTATTTACAACATGTTTCGACCAACCAAATCGGCGAAATATATGTTGGAGGTTAAAGAATGCTCTGAATTGTTGGTGATCAGCATTGTTTCATATATTTTCCTTTAGGTATTAGTGTTTTCCCTGGATACTATAATCGAGTGGACTTGACAAATCAGGCTTTGATCGACATACCAGATGTACAAGGGAAATGTTATCGAACGGGTGATTTAGGTAGATTTAATGGAAATGGCGATCTAGTGTATTGTGGACGAATTGATTATCAAGTGAAACTGAGAGGACAACGAATTGAGTTGAATGAAATTGAAAGTTGCATAATGAAATCATCATCTTTTGTTGCAAACTGTGTTGTGATCAAAGTGCATGATGATAAAACGGATCAAGATTATTTAGCGGCCTATATACAAACCGAGAGCAAAGATATTCAAAATCATGTGAAACAATATTGCCAGTCTCATTTATCTTCATATATGGTGCCCTCTATTGTCGTTCTACTAGAACAATTACCATTGAATGAAAACTCAAAAATTGATCGTAAACGGTTACCAGAAGTCGATTTTTCGCAAATGCAACACAATAATGACTATGCCGAACCGAAAACCGATGAGGAACAAGAAATTCATCGCGTGTGGTGTGAATTATTAAATATAGATAAAATATCCACGACAGAAAACATTTTTTCAATAGGCGGCAATTCTTTGATCTTGATGAGACTTATGAACTATTATCAAACACATTTCGTTCAACAAAACTTAAATATTTCAACGCTGTTTCAACAGCCAACAATTCAGCAACATGCGCGACTGGTCTTGATCAATAGCAATGATAATGAGCAACAGCGAATGCTGTTGAAATCCAAACAATGGCAACCATTGAATCTTACGGAAGGTAGGCATGACTTGATTTTTTTCCCAGTAGTGATCATTGGAAAGTCAGATATCCATCTACTTATTTGTTGGAGACATACATAAATTTGAGAGCGAATACTCTGCATCAGAATATTCATGGTTTGTAGAATGACAGAAGTTGATCGGTTATGAGAAGTCTCGGTTATAGATGCGGTTGTATATTTGTTTTTTAGGTCAGGCGTCGTTTTCTCAGTTTATGGCCTGGTTTGAGGAGAAAGGACGATTCGGCTCGAAGGCTCCTGCTGTGTATAACATTCCTCTTGTATTAAAAGTGATGAATAACACTGTTTCCGTTCATCGATTTCGTCTAGCGTTATTGGCTGTAATTAAGAAAAATACTGTATTAAGAACAAAACTAATATTTTCTGTGAATGAAAAATGTCTAAAACAGTACGTCAAGCCAATGCCTGGAGTAATAATAACAATAGAACATGATGATTATTATCAGTTTGAAATAAGTAGAATTTTATGCGAAGGAGATTTTGACAGAATTCTGCTAAGTGAACTGAGTAAGCCTCATTTTAACTCCGAATTAGGTATTGTGTTGCGATGTCATATTATTAAAATAAACAGTGTCGGAAGTGACGATGTCAGTGAAGACGTGTTAGGTAAGAATGACATGATTATAGTCAATATTGACCATGTGGCTTTCGATGGAAGTTCGATTATACCATTTTTTAAAGATCTAGAAACAGCCTATAAAAATCCCATTGAAATGTTTTGTGAAACTGATAACAGTGATTCGTTGCAGTACATTGATTATTCGATACACGAAAGACGAATGTATGATGATCCTTCACCTGATTCCGATATGAATAAAGCAAGAAAGTACTGGGAAGAGACATTTGAAGGATTTGCAACTGATAAACCCCATTCACTATCATATGACCATCCTGAAGTAATCGAACAATCAACACGCAGCGGTAATGGTGGACATGTCTTTCGGTTGTTTGATAATGAGCTCGTCGAGAGGATGGTAAGCGTCACCAAATATTACAATGTTACTATGTTTCAGTTATTACTAACTTGTTACCATTTATTCATATACAAAACAACAAATGATAACGATGTGATTATAAGTGGATTAGCTGCAAATCGCTATCGTCCAGAGATAGAAAATATCATTGGGACGTTTGTTAATTTTGTTCCATATCGATTAGGAATTGATCCTCAAATTACATTCAAACGTTTATTGTTAAAAATGCAGCATATTTGTTTGTTGGTTGTGCAACATTCAAGACTACCCTTTATCGACATTTTTAAAATAAGTGGCGGCGAAAGACGAAGTACTCCACCATTAGATCAGGTAGTGTTTAAGTACGATAATAATTCCACAGAAGTTGATTTCGTTTCATTAGGTGATTCTGTTTGTAAAATATGTTATGATATTCTTCTTGAGCCTCAAATATCCACGTTGAATCATGTATTGGGTATCAAACACAATGTTTCATCAAATGGCAAAAAACATGAATTATCTCTTGTATGGGACTATGATTCTGATTTATTTGAGGAGGCAACTATAAGAAAGATGGATGCACAGTTCAATGCTCTATTACATCTGCTGTTTTCAAAGTCATCATCATTCAGCCATGAACAACATTCGTTAGATGCATTACAGTTGTTAGAATAGTCTTAAAACAGAACCGATATTTTACTACACTTGTACCTACATAATTATCACCTGGAATAATCTATGATGTTCGAAAGGTCGAACTATCAATAAATAATTCATTCGAAAGTAGCTGCTGCAGAGGAACGCAAGTCCAAGTGAAGCATTTTTTGACGGAACTGGGCTTGAGGCTCTGCAGACTTAGATTCGGGTTTTTTCGATCAAGTCTGTTTGAAATCCAACCACCTAAAATCCACTATCTTCAACAATCGAAGGAATATAATACGACGCCTAATTTAATCTTTAGTTTTGTCAAACATGCATCCAATGTATGGATAAAATTCATTTACCCGCCATATTCTTGTGAAGAACTTCGTTTTTTTCTTGAAAAACTCGATGTTTGTTGACCCGAACTTCAACTCTTTTTGTGAGGAACTCTATGTTGCTCTACAAACACTCCCTCCATTTTCTTCACAAGAACTCCGTCCTTTTTCCTTATAAACTCCATACTTCTTGCAAGGCCTCCCTACCTTTTCCTCAAAAAATGGATGCGTCTACACAAGCACGCCATCTTCTTTCCTCAAAAACTCGATGCTTCCTGACAAGAACTCCGTCCTTCTTCCGAGAAAACTGGATGTTTGATCTTAAGAACCCCATCTTGTTCACTCCAAAACTTGATCCTTCCTAATCAGAACAAGAATTCCATCTTCTTTCCTAAAAAACTCTATATTTCTTCATAAGAAATCCCTCTTTTTCTACTTAAATGCTTGACGTTTTGAATAAGAACTCCGTCTATTTCCCGGGAAAATTGGATGTTTCTTCACAACAACAACTCCATCTTTATCATCCAAAAACTCGATGCTTCTCGATGTTTCGCCACAGGACCTTCGACTTTTTTAACTCGTTGTTTATTCACAAAAAATCCATCTTTTTTCCTCCAACGCTCGATGTTCCTAAACAAGAACTCTGACTTTTCTTCTGAAAAGCTCCATCCTTCTGGACACGAAAGTCGTTTCCAGAAGATCTTCTTCACAAGATCTCAATCTGTTTTCCTGAAAAAGTGGATGTTGCTTCACAAACACTCGGTCTTTTTCCCCGAAAAACTGGATGCTTCTTGACTAGAACTGCATCTTCTATCGTGAAAGAAACAACATGTTGTTAGGAAGCGTAGAAATCTCATTCTCTGATGTAAATATGTTTGTTAATAAAATATGAAAACATAATTCATCGTTGACACTGACACAAAGAAGGATACAAGTTACGTATAAAACGGTACGTAAAATGTTTCTTTGCAAGAACCGCGGTTATTCTTTCTGAAAAACTGGATCTTCCTTCAGAAGAAGTCAACTTCAAAACCCCACGCTCCTTGGTAAGAGCTCTTTTCTGTTCTTTTTCCTTGAAATTCCATGCTTCTTGACTTGACGTAAACACATTTCACAAGCGCTCCATCTTCTTCGCTGAAAAATTGAGATCTTGTGAAGAAACGTCCACTTTTTCTGGAAACGGCTTTCGTGTTCAGAAGGATGGAGCTTTTCAGAAGAAAAGTCAGAGTTCTTGTTTAGGAACATCGAGCGTTGGAGGAAAAAAGATGGATTTTTTGTGAAATGGATAATAGTACTCATACTCTGTACTAGGGACTTCTTTGAACGAGTATTCCAACAAATACTCGAGTACTTCCGAAAAAACCAGTGACATTTTTTTTACTGTTTACGTGTCAAAAAATCGATTTTTCCGGAATCATCGGCTTCTTTAGAAAAATTTTATACTCGAGTAGAACCGAGTACTTTTCAGAAAATACTCTTACTCCTACTCGTACGTGACCCTCAGTACTCGTACTCAGAAATCCGTGTACTCGCCCATCTCTGCAAGAACGCCATCACAAGGAGTCGATCATGCATATGATTAGTGCATTGGCTATAATACAATCGCCCAGTCTGCACACACCGTTTCTCCAACAGCGCAAGAGCAGCACAAGAACTCCTTCCTTGAAAGAACTCCGTTCTTTTTCTTTAACCCTTTAAAACCCAGACTCTTTCCAGCATAGCAGCGACCGAACCGACACCTGAAATGGAGCATATGAAGCTTCAATATCACATGTTTAATAGTGACTTGGAGTGATACCGTTAGTTGGTGTATCAGCACAATGTCCACTAGAATGGACATTACGCTTTAACGGACACGGTTTCCTAAATTTCATAAAAAGTATTATTTTTATTTTCTGATGATGCCTGTTTTAAACAACTAAGATAAAGCAATAACAAAACAAAAGCAACGTCATTCTAGAGTGTTTTTGTTATTATCCCGGTATAAAATGAACAGCTTCGATCATTTCTTTTGGTGGTAATCATAAAAACAGTTTCGATTACTGGTCAAACATAAATGAATCTCACATTTGCTACAGACCCATTTTGTTTTCTGTTGACAGTTGTTATTTTTACAACGTGATGAATTCACTGCTTCCTTAAACTTTGGCCAATGATCATCCCCAAATCTGGTTGTTGGATGAACATTTTTCTTATATTCATGAGCTTTTTTCTGGGGTATTTCGTTGCCATCATCGCTTGTTTGTTCATCAGATTCATTTGAAAGACATCTTTTATTACTACAGATTCGTCTTTTATTCTCGATATGTGACAATATTGGGCGTTGCATTAATATACGAGCTATTTCAATTTTGAAATCAAATAAACTTCTTCAATCGAAAAGAAAATAGATCTTGTTCATTCATTGGCTCCTGTTGCAGTTGCTGTTGAGTGCGATACAAGTTTGATTGATCGATAATATATTTAATCATAGATGACGTGAAAAATAAACGAAAATAATCAAATGGACGAGGATCTTTTGGTAAATCAACTATTAAATCAACTTTGCTATCAAATTCTGGCACCTTTGATTTGATTGAACCCTTTTTCCATTTTTGATGTTTGTCATCAACAAATGTATCATTCTCTATATCGGATGTTGCTGAACCTTCATCTTCTGAATTAGACTCCATTACCTCACCATCATCCTCACTCTCTTCATCAACACCATCATCATAATTAGCTGCACCTGCTTGTGATCCTAATGCGTAATAAACATTATCATCGTCCGAAGACGATGCCATGATATATATATATATGAAGTAATATGAAGACCTATAACAATGCGTATAGTACTGTTTATTTTTTAAAAGTATACTTTTTTTGTTACTGAATATTAGAAGATGCTAAGACAATTCACACCAGTCACTCAATACACGCATCTCGAGAGGAGAACATGTGCGTATCGTTAACTTTAGGTACAATATGACTACTGTACAGTGGTAAATACGATAAAAATAAAATATGTCATTCTTCTTTCTACTGTGTGTTGTTAATAGTCAGAGAGAGAAAAAGTAAACTACACATGGCCTTTTCTATTAAGAGTTTTTATGCGAGAAAGATACGTACTGTAGAAAATAAACGAAACATAAAGAATGTCAAACTCAGCTACTCTTTCGTTCATTAAGAACATCTTTGTTGAGTGATTAGTAAATTGACTGGTGGAAATGAGCCGATTTTGATGTCCCTGAGTGAAACGAAAACCATGTCCGTTAAGACCCAATATCCATTCCAGTGGACATTGTACTCTGTGACTATTCTTATTTAATCTGCTTCATAATTTCTGTTTTCAGCAATATAATCATAAAGAGAACACCCCACACCAATAATTATTAAGTGTACTTCTAAAGGAAAATATATCATGCCCTTGCAGCTATTCGAGTAACTGCTTGTTTCAATTTTTCATATATCCGACCTTTTGCATTATTCGTATATTTGCTAAAACGCAACCAAAAAAATTTTTCTTTTGCTAATCAATAGTGCATGGAGTTTACTGCAACCGGTATAGAATTAGCTTTGATCTTATGTTTCCTTACTTATATAAATCAAATTTACGAACGTCCATCCCAGTGGACATTGGGACTTATAGGGTTATTAACAACTCCGTGTTTCCTAACAAGAACTCCGTCTTCATCTTTTTTCATGAGCAATGTTTCTCTACAGCAATTCCACCTCATTTCCTGAAAATCTCTATCTTTTTACCTTAAAAAACTGGCTGTTTTCAACCAAACCCTAAATCATCTTTCGCGAAAAACTCGATGTCTCTCCGTAACAACTCGTTCTACATAAGATCTTCATCTGTTCTCTTGAAAAACGGGATGTACCTTCACCAGAGCTCCATCTTTTTCCTGCAACACTCGATGTTTCTTTTTTATTGTTGTTGTATTCTAGTCAATACCATAAACTCATAGCCAATACTTGTTGTTAACACCGGCTAGTGCACCAATTGTTATCTTCCTTTACGCGGAAGAACTACTAGATTTTTGTCACCATAAATGTTTATTTTGAAGAAAATGAAAAGACTAAAAACACATTCTAATATATGAACACAGGCGTTTATATAGTGATCTACTGCATCATCAAAATATTTAAAGAAGATCTGACGCCATGTGTAATGGACCTAGATATTGCATCATCTTGAATCCTATCGAGGTCCTAAGATGACCTTGCTATTGGATGATGACATGTTGTTGCATCATTCTTATGTTCTAGGTCTCTAGACATAACATCTCCCCCATCGAAAAAGATGAACGGCCACGTTCATCGACAAATGTTTCTTCATCTTTATAGTTTATCGGAGATTCATATTGACCAGAGATACACATCATGAGTTGCCACCGTCATAATGACCGTGATCCTTGATGTGACTAGGAGCCATTGATATTTGTTCTCTTGCTCCACGTGATATTATATTATTCCTTCTCTCTTCTCCGATTATTCTGTTTCGATTTCCTTAGCCGCTGACGTCCCCGGCGGTGTAGAGTACTCTTTGTCGGACGTTCTGGTGCATGATCGGGTAGTTGCTGCCGAAGTAAGTGCTTTAGTGCCACTGAACGTGACGACGGATGACCGATTGAGGGTCGAATTATCAAATTCTGCTTGTACGCCGAATTGACGAAGGTTCGACCACTAGCAATCGGGTCAGTCGGTGAATTTCGACTCAGACCTGCACATCCTGAATGTGTCACCGTTGACTGCTAATGCCATTCTATCTGTCCGAGTGACACGGAAAGATAGCGAATCACGCATACGGTCAATCATTGTCACCTTCGTCATCGACACTCGAGTCAGAGTTGAGCAGTTGATTCGTTACACTCAAGGTCGGGATGGACTCACACAGTGAGTGTGAGCGAACCGGTCCTGCCAATTTACGGCAAAACGTTCAGAATTTCTGGCGAACTTACATTCGTGTGGGTAGAATTCTCAATTTTCTCGTTTGGTAGAAGGGGTCATCTTCCGGTCCACCGCAGCCATCGGCCGTAAGACGCGTGGGTAACCAGGTATGAAATCAACCAAAATGAAAAAGGGCTAGTTTTTTTGAAAAAAAAAAGAAATATGAGGACATCTTACTCTATCGGATGAGGCCTGATGCCGGCTTCTTCTTAACTAGTCTTTGTTGCAAATTGGGAGCATTGCGGACACCTACAATAGAAGAAATAGATCCTAGGGGTGTCTCCGCAAAATGCTGTTTCCATAAACGATGGAAATGAGACGCAAAATTCTCCATTCCCTCACAGAACGTGAAATGAAATAGCATCGAGGTCTCATAATCAATTTTAGCAATTTTTTGATCTCTGGTATAGAAAAAATTCTGAAACAGAACCTCTCGAATCTGAGAAAAATTAGTTGAATTCGGGGTCTGTATTGAATATTTTTCGAAAACTCTTTTGAATTGCGTCTGAATGAATTCTATTTCACATCCATTCAAAAGGAGGGCCATCTTTATATATGCCTCTTCTTTCGATAACAATTCAAAGGTCGATGAATACCTAATCGCACGTATTAAGGCTCCAAAGGGAATATTCCTTTTGATGTGTAGCGCATGAGTACTTGAAAAAGGTAACTAGTAGGGCTCATGAGAGGGCTTGTGAAGACACTCGTCTCAAGGACTCCATTTTTATTTCCGATATGAAGATCAAGAAAATCGACAGTCTGACTGATTTGTGCAGTCAGCTGAATATTCGAGACTAGACGGTTCCAATGGCGAACCCAGTCTTTGATTTTCTCTGGAGTGGCTGTACTCGTCATAAAAATATCATCGATATACCGATAATACAAGCCTCCTTGCCTTTTAATCATTTTTTGCAATGGGACGGTCATACAAGAACATGTGCACATTGGCGATTGTGAGGGTTACAGACAACGAAAAAAATATATAATTTTCGAAAACAATGAAAGAGCATGTGATTTTATGGTGTTCCAGACCCTTGGTTTCCCTTCGGACTTGATATCTGTGAGAAAATCGGTCAGCTTTGACCAATAGCTCCGCGAGCCCATTGCGATGTGTTTTTCGTATTTTTCTCAGATTAAAACAGGTTTAAAGGAAAGTCTTATATACCATTCGATGCAGCTTTAAAAGGCGAACAAAACTATCTATCGCTCAATTGTCATGTACACTGTGAACATCTACGTTTTTGGA